>BCLG01001347.1:0-27049 GCA_001602295.1 Zoysia matrella | reverse complement strand
AGAAGTTGAAAGAATAGCTGGAATAATTGTTCGTTTATTGATGCCATGCACATTAGAGGCGAGCCATCAGTAACATAATTGTAACTTCTGAGCATTAAAGCTCCATTCACTGTACAGATGAATTTCCAGATAATCAGTAAAATAAAATTCCAATGATGAGTATCATATATTTCGGTTGAATCTCCAAAATGATCAATAAAATTTTGGTTATAGATACAGAATAATCAATAAAGATTTCGGTTGAAGATCCAAAATGATAAATAACATTCTGTGTAAAATCTTCAGAATAATAAAAATTTTAGAAACCTGCTTAAAGATATAGCTAGAAAATAGGGGTTAAAAAATATCTCTGTTAGCTGATATAAGCAGGTAAATATCATACAGAAATATTTAAAGAAATAAATTTTGTAATATGTACGCCACTGATATATGTGAAATAAATAAGCACTTTATAAAAATAAGTGTAAAAAATGAAAGTTCGAGTCTGCCCGAAGTTTTATTCTGTTAAATACAGTACGTGCATATAGATAAAATGTGCAGTAGTGCTGTAAAATATTGAAATAAATAAAGCAGTCAGAAGGACTTATCTGAAACGGATGGATGACCAATTATCTTGCTCGAAGCGAGTACTTGACTGCTGAAATTCTCAATGAAGCCTTGGAGGAAAAATTCCCGATGAAGCCTTAAAGGAAAAAATCTCGATGAGTAACAAGTTGACTTTTGATGTGGCCTAGAACTTTCGAAGTCCTTCGCATCAGCACTAGACATCGACAAAAAAGATTTTCAGTATTGACTGTTTGTCTGACACTCCCAATGAGGACGAGGCTTCTCGATGGAGCCTGAAACGCCCGAAGTTCTTCGGTTCAGTAATATTGGGGACCAAATTGTAAATGGCTCACCCAAACATTTTGATGACGTCCACTCTAGATGGGATGGCTTGCGTTCAACATGGAACATGTTGGTTATATCACATAGAAATAGTCAACCATCAATTTGATGAAATATAAAAATAATAAACAGATAGGTAGCTCCCATAACCATGCATATGTGATGGTGGTTGAAGAAATAAAATAACCCGATAAGGATTAATGTACGCAACGAATGAAGATAATCAAAAAAGAAATAAACTTCCCTGCTAACACATGCATGTGTTCAATGGATCTTTAGACATCGGATGGGTTGGTGTTCGGGTGGTTGCATTGATTTTGAGAATTGCCTTGGGCGTCGACCTTGAGAGTCGATTTCAGACATTTATTTCTGGGGATTGACTTCTGGAGGTTGACTTTGGGAAATCAACTTCAAAAAACTTGAGTTTGAAAAGTTTGTTGCCAAAATGCTTAGGAAGTCTGATGTTGCCTAAACTCCCGAACTATGAAGTCGATGTAGATGGCATTGATGGCGACGACAAGAAACGCGATCTGGCCTCCTTCTTGACATTGACGACGATGAATCAATCGAGATGAACGCACGCATGTGTTGAAGATTTGTTAAAAACTTGACGAATCTTCAACAATGCGCTCCTTCCTGGTGCGCCTCTGTCGAAGCTCGAGCTAAGGGTTAGGATTAGCAGATATTTAGTTCGAGAACGTTTTGCTAGTACGAAGATTCATCAAGAGAGGGAGACACATGATTTAGACTGGTTTGAGCTTACCAGAGGGTAACAACCCTATGTTCAATGTGATGTGTATTATTTATGTGGTGGCGAATAGCCAAATGAGACTCTCGAGAGGGAATGGTAGATGTTCTGGCTTTTGTCCAGATGAGATTAGATTTTCACTATGGGTCTCTCTCGTGTCTTTTTTATAGTTCACAGGATAAGGAGTTACAAGGTGACTGTTTATGAGTCATAACATCTCTAAATACAGAGGGTTACTAATGCCATAACTTTAGGGTTACTAGTGTGCATTAATTTGAGAATAAACTATCTTGTATGAGAGCTTTGATGGTGTTAAATGAAATCTTGATGGCATCGGTTGCAGCTCTTTTTGACAGGCCTTCTTACTGAAGGCACCATGATCATCCAATGGTGACTTCGAGCTGATAATATCATATTTGACTGTGCATGTTCGAGATTCTTATTTTTATGAGATTGACAATTATGTTGCATGTGTTACAAACTTCGAAAGTTGTAAAGGTTAGGTTTCTACCTATTATCTTAAAAAAACAAACTTCAAAAGTATGTACGCTGACCATAGCCGTGGTCCGTGGAATGAGAAAGTGAGCCCTTGTAAATTGAACACATTTGTAAGACAGAGACTAGGCTGTCATGGGCCAAGCCCATAAGACCACCCATAGTGTTGTTTTTTAACCGGTGCTTAGATGACGTGGGTAGAGCAAGCACCGGTGCCTCCCACTGCAAAGGCTGGTTCTTGAAGTTAAAATGAAAGCATCGATCAAACGAGAAGCATGGGTGCTAGCATGATGGTGGAGAAAAAAGAAAATAAAAAAACTCTCACATGTGTGCTTCAATTGTGCCTAAGAGAAGAAAACAAGCAGTGATGCCTAGATGCTTTGATTTGATATTTTAAGCATTGCAACACTATGCTTGATCTAATAATTCTACCAAGCTTATATATATTTTAACATATCGTATGCCTACCTTTCTGCAAGCGGACCACAAGAGCCAGTCTGTGGACTCATCACTCGAACCAATCCCTTTTACGAAAGCAATTCTTATCTGTCATGCTGTCGCTCGTCAGGCTATATCTGAACATTAAATCATGCTATTTTGAGTTAGCACGACCCAGTCAAATAAGTCGTGTCTGAACTAACTCTAAGCACAGACACAACCAGACTAAAAAAAGAGGTGACTCGGTAGCCAGCTCAGTAACCATTATAGACCGCTGCAGCCCACACCTCCGTACCCGACCTACCATATAAAAAGCTGCCTCGTCGCCCCTCGCCAAACCGTAGCCCCGCGCCTCCCCTCCCACTCTAGCCCCGCGCTTCCCCTCCCACTCCACCCCTGCCCTCGGCTCCACCTCCGACCTCCCTCTCTTGCATCGCACCTTCCTCTCCTCTCGCTCACGTCCGGCACCTCGCCCTTGCCATCGGCTCCTTGCGCTCCGCCATCTCGCCGACCCACGCTGTCTTGTTGGCCATCGCTTCAAATCGACAGCGCGCAGCTCCTCGGCTTCTTCGCCCTGACAGTGGTTGCCTGCAGCTCTTTCTCGACTATGGCTCCGTCGGTCGACGTCTCAAGTCCTGTTGCCTCAAATCCGCGACGGCGTCACGCTACCGAGTCACCTCGCCAGTTGTCGCACTACCACCTTGCCAGAAATCCATGTCGTCGCAGGCTGCTGTGTCGACGTGACGGCAGGCTGACCGGACCAACTCGGTACAGTTTTGACATTAACAGGCTGTGTCTCAGGTATGTGATAAGACAAGCACTCCTCGACACGGCCTGCAAGACTCGGTGTGACCGTGCCATGCACCGATGTCCAGGTACACGCCAAGGCCAACCGCAGAGCATGTATATGCCTTTATTAAGCCTCTTTTAAACACAAAAATTTTATAAAATTTTTTTTATAAAAATCAGTTTAATTTCAAATGAAAATTACGCAAAACGAATTGCCCGGGCTCCAAAGAGGCCTTACGGGTGGGCGCCGCTGTACACGTCAACCACTGTACGCTGACGTGGCGTACGGTTGCGTCAACAAAAAACCTCGCGCACCGTATGCTTCCCGTTACCCTTCCTCTTTCTCTCTCTCCCTCTTCAACTCCATTCCCCAATTCCCCATCCGTCGCCGCCGCCGCCGCCACCACCGCTCCACCCAACCGCCCGCTCTGCCCATTTCCGGAGGCAACGCTGACCGCGGCTTCCACAACGAGCCGCGCGTCCATCAGCCTAGCCCCCGCGCCGGTCGTCGGGCAGCTTGCGCGTTTACTCGCGCGCCGCAGCGTGTGCCATGGCGAGGCGGACCCGGGAAGGCCCGAGCTTTTCGGTGGGCGCAGCGCGCGGCTAGGTAGGAGCCCCGTCGCCGGATGCCCGCCGATGACGCCGCGCGGAGCCGCAGACGGATGGATCTAAACCTCTACCTCGGCCTCCCCCGCGCGCCGCGCGCCCGCCGCCCCGATCTCGGCTCCGATCTCGCGCTCGGCACCCCGATGCTCTCGTCGTCTCCTTCCTCCTCGGCCGCTTCTGCGGACGCGCCCCCGCTGGAGGTGGACCTGGTCCACCCGCCCTACTCGCCGTCCCGCGCGGACCTGGTGCGGCCGCCGCCAAGTGCGGCGCAGCACGAGCCGTACTACCCGTCGGCTCCCGAGGCGCACCCGCCCTACGTGCCTGTGCCTCCGGCCCTACCTGGTCCGCAGGTGGCACCTGTGCTCGCTGATGAGCCCGAGTTTGGTTTTTCCCACGCGCAACTGGGTCTGGTCGGCCGTATGGACCGGCCTTCGTCGTCGACGGCCTCCTCCTCCTCCCGGTCGGAACGTGCAGAGCGACGCGGCCGCGTGATACGCTTTGCTGGCCGCCAGTCTCGCTACTTCGAGTCAACAAGACGGTTCAGGTCAGACCTTCCACCTCTCAGTTCTGAGGCCCCTAGCCTGGAGGATAATGACGGGGTGGAACCACTCGAACCGGAAGAACCTGTTCGTGACACCGTGGAGGAGAATAAGGTGGTTGCTGCTGTTGGTGTCTCGGACGACGAAGCAACAGAACGTGGCAAGAGTGCCTCAATGTTCGAGTGTAACATCTGCTTTGAAATGGCTGCCGAACCAGTCGTCACTTCCTGCGGTCATCTCTTCTGCTGGCCTTGCTTATACCAGTGGTTGCATATTCACTCCAGTCATAAGGAGTGCCCAGTCTGCAAAGGGGAGGTGACTGCAGGGAACATTACTCCTATCTATGGCAGAGGGAATTCAGATTCAGATATGGAGAAGAAGGTTGCAGATGATGGCAATGCATCTGGCCCTAATATTCCACCGAGACCTCATGGGAATCGACTTGAGAGCTTCCGACAGCAGTTCCATCATTTGCGACCCATCTCTAGAAGGCTTGGTGAAGCACGTGGTATTTTGTCTACTTGGAGCCGCCTTCTTGATCAGCACCTGATGAGTAGCATGAGTAGACCTCAAACTCCTGAATCAATTGCCCAGGACAACCATATTAGCCGAATGACCACTAGGTTGAGGGCACGGAGGTTGCTAAGAGAAGTAGAAAACCCTATCATCCTTGCTTCTTCTGCTTCAGAGAGTGGGCCACCTATGAGCAATATATTTGATCCTCCACCCACTCAAACTTCAGGCCCACTTTCTTCAGAAGGAATTGATTTATTGCGACAGATTGCCTTTTCTGGCCTTGACGACTCAGAAAGATTGACAACTGCTCTGGATGAACTTAGACGAATTGCTAGGCCAAGCCAGTTTGGAGCTTCAACTTCGTCTAATCCTCCAAATGCTGAGCCGGTTGCTGGAACTGATGTTGTCGTGCCGCTGGCTGCAGATCAAGCTTCTAATTCGAGCACCATGGCTGTTATTCAGGAAGATGCTGCTTTTACTGAAAGTGCTGGAGAACCTAGTAATGCAGGGTCTTCAAGATCCTTGAGGAGGAGTAGAAGAATCGGCTCATTGGCTTCTTTGGATGTAGATGGCGGAGACCTACATAGGAATAAGAGAAGGAGGTTCAACTAAATCTAAGGCAGAAAAATGAAGCTTGCAGGTGGAAGCACTGTTCTTATTTCTTGATGTACTGTTGTTCTCAACTATGCATACTTACCCTTTAGGTATGTAATATCTACTCTTTGTGGTATGAAATTCTTCTTGTTGTTTACTAGCTAGCAGTGAGTTGTTTGCCGGCCTGGTATTTCCCTTTAATTTATGCTGTCGTTTGAAGGTATGTATACAGAGAAAACCTGATCGTCATCAGATGAATTGTATATGCAAATCTGAATTCAATTGAATTGACCTGAGGTCATAAATAAACGATTTGGCTCCTGGGGCTCATATGTGTATACCCTATTATCCTACTGTACATTGAACTCGAGTTATGTGTCAAATGAACCTTTTGCAAGATTGTTGTTTGCAGTTTGTTAGTCTCTGTTGCTATCCTTGCAGAGCAAAGAGGTACGCTTGTCACAGAAAGATAATACTCTTTCACGCTAGTTTAATCTTGGAGTTTGAAAGCGGCCTTCTTGTTTTCTTTCTCATGGCCATATGGGGCTGGGATCAACGATCTATATGTCAAATGTACACTAATTTTTTGATGCTCTATCGTCTGTCAGACCTATCTTTGAGACTGGTTTAGTGCGTATGTCTATGAACACCGTAGTGGCGTGGAGGGTTTTTAAAGTTGGAGTGATCTTTTGGTATATTGCTGATGTCTATCAATACATGTCCAGATTCGTCACTAATATGAGCAATATCTGTTGCTGGCAGTGCATATAGTTAGGGCCGGTGTCCTGAATTCTGGAGATGGACGCTCTGTTTAGTTCAATATCCTGAAAAATATGGAAGTGGGAGCAAAATATGTTTGCTACACGATCCAGATATTTGCTGCATTGAACTCCGTGCTTTTGTTCCTTGATTGAGAAACCTAGCCTTTGATAGACTTACTGTTTCCAGCTTTCCTATATGATCCATCCAATTCCTATAGCATATAGTTGGGTTACAAGAATTTTGGACGGGACGAATGGTTACAAAAGATTTTTGAGGGTAATAAGGCTACACAATTGTTGATCAACAAATCCTGGATAGTTTTATTCCATCCACCAGAACAAGTATTTCAAGTATAAAAGGGACAACCCTCGTGTCAAAAAGTGGACCCCTTTTTTTTCCCCGGGTCCAGACACTAATATGAATGAACAACGCAGGCTTCAGGCAATCACGCTCATTGTGCCAAAGAGCTCACAGGAAATGCAAGTGTCTTGCAGAATTGCCTCAGCAAGAAAAAAGGAGAATGGAGGAAATCGAATCTACAAGGTCAAAAGAAGCTACTTCGGCTGCAAAATATTTCCATGGTAAGTTCCTACATGGGCGAGGAGAAGCTGAACTGGATTCCGGTCTTTCCAGAGTCATATTCAGCTTGCTTCAGAATGTAACAGTAGTTCACCTGGTCCATGAAAGTACATGGTGGTGTTAGTCTTGAATCAGTCGATCCGGTAGCACATAAAGAAATCAAAACTTCAAAAGAGAAGGAAACGTACCTCCACACGGAAAAGTTTAGTAGGCAGAACAATGCCAACACCTGCAGAGCTCCTAAATGTGCTCCGAAATTCAGGGAATGAGAACTTCTTGTACTCACCCTCCGATAATTTCACAAGATTCCCGGCAGTTATAAATGTGTGTCCATGTATGCCAGCATCTCTAAATAACTTGAGGGGCAGATCAAAAGAAAGGTCAGCAAAGGCAGAAATAGCAAGATCACCTCCTAGGTAATCCCTTCCTGGAGCGGCAGAAGAGTCACCATCAGATTCACTAGGGACAAGCCTGTGTGGTTCTGTTGGGCCAACCCCTCTTGTTCTGAAACCTAATAGGGATGATAGTCCACTCAAGCTGCAAACTGGAGAAGAATGGCCCCCAAGAAAAAATCTGTCAGGCACAGGTGAAGACGAATTCAAGAATCCTCTTCTTAGAGGTAAAATGACACCGGCTCCAAGGCCCATATTGAGAGCAGAATTGAAGAACCCCAAAGGCACAGCACCACGGATATAAAACTCCTGAAGATAAGTGAAACAAAACATTATTTGTAAGAAAATGATAGTGAGCGCTGAGATGATCAGGTGACAAGTATACATCTGATGCAAATATGAAAAATGAAAAGTGGATAACCTGGCGGAAAAATTTCAATCCTTTGCTATCCCACAGACCACCAACTTGAGAACTTGATTGGAATGCATATCCTTTAGTTGGCCTTAAATATGAATCCCTTTCATCGATCTTGTATGTATACTTCAAAGCTGATAGAAGATTGTGCCCTAACTGACTCCTAATGGATTTTGATGCGGCACGTGATGGATCAGTTAAGATGCGCCATGTAAGGTTATAAGACAGGTCATGGTTCATAGTTGAAAGTAAACCAAATGAAAGACCAAGTAAGCGCTCCTTATATGATGAAAATTTTTGCCAGTCTTGTGAAGACAGTGATGTCCGGGCCATCAATGGTGTGGGTATTGATTTGAACCTTGGTAGGGAGACTCCAACACCAACCTCTGTCGTTTGGTCCCATCCATAAGCACCAGAAGCATCCCATATGTCACCATAGCCAAACAGGTTCTTTAATTTTAGTGATCCTTCCAGCGACCAAGATCTTGCCTACAGAAGTAGAGAAAATACAGTCATGCATCAAGTTTAGAAACATTTTAATTCGCTAGCAGGGCTTATTTGATACATGATAAAAATGTTACTTACCTGAAACAAATAACTTCAAAACAAACTTTAGAAACATTTTAATTCGCTAGCAGGGCTTATTTGATACATGATAAAAATGTTACTTACCTGAAACAAATAACTTCAAAACAAAGTTATTACACCGTAAAACATAAGGATGCACTGAGATTGCTTGTCATTCACAAAATAATGCATCCCAGTCAACATATTTATTTATTTATTTATTTTTAACTCTTGTGAAACCAATGTTCAGTCTTAGTAATTAAGGATGTGCCAAAAGGGCAAACAAAAATGCAGAAATATACCAAATAGTTTCTGTGATGAATTCCAGCAGTTGATCCCACAGCTTAAATCAACAGAAAATAGCACTCATAATCAGAAAAAAAAATCATCTGCACTATTATTGTCTTTGGCACTGCCTTATTTGGCCTAATATGTTGAAAACTTTTGATGTCTTAGACCTCCAAGGCTCCAACTACAAGAGTTAAGTGTCAGATGGCAGCATGAACTCCTAACAGCGAAACACAGTAAGTATTTCTATCAACTCATGAAGATATATGCCATCTTGTGTTCAAGTATTAGTTGACAAGTGCTATTTGCAGTAAAACAATTTGGAGACTAATATACTGTAAGACACCAGTTTTGGAACCATAATATGCCTAAGAACTCAGATGAACGGATCGGTGTCAACTAACTCCATTTTGTACAAGGATTTTCACGGGTGCAAGTAATACAAAATTAAATTCTACATTGTATTTTGGCAGGGTGGATTTGTATTGCAAGCTATGGCGCAATGTGACACCAATGCGATTTGCATTACGATGTGATATTTATGTTATGGCAAGCAATCTTACTATAAATACACTTAGTGTGACACAAATGGATGTTTTCTAAATCCGCCTCTGGAACTTTGGTACTGATGCTGAGAAATTAGAGGTGCATTCTCCTCTACTACTACGACTAGTCCTATTATTTTTTTCCTGTTCAGCATCTCATATTCACGTATGACATATCCACTAAACACTAGGCAGGAGTAAAGTGTATATGAGGAAGCTATCCAGAGAGAGAAAAATTGTGAATTCTGAAAACATTAGTGTGCACATGCATTTATCAGTTAAAAGTGAGGTTTAACATGAATTTCATTATCAAGCTCAAGATTCTTCATATCATAACATAGATGTGTGCACAAGTATAACCATGCTAATATACCATGCCATTTGTGTTTGCATCAGCTTACTGTTTCTCATGAGTCTCCGGACTGATATGCAATTCAACTCCCTCTAATTGGAGCATATCTATGGAAACTAAAAGACAAGGGAAATGCATTGCTTCTGTTACGAATTATACATTATTGGCTACGACAAATGCTTATCCAAATACCAACATGATAAACTAGTTTGGATGATCCAGGATCCAGCAAAGTTGAGCAAAGCTACTAGAATTACTGGCTTAATCCTAATGTAGTCACTGAGAGTAATAAGTAGCAAGCCCCCTTCTCAATGCCTGTTAAAATCAAAGGTAGCCTGGTAGCATTGTAGACATACTTTCTTAATTGAATGGCCTTCATGAGGATTTCAGGTGTGATAAAGCCAATTTACCATAAGAGTTGAATATCCCTACCAAGCATACGTTAATTAATCATATTCCCAAGACGTCTTAGCTTGGTAATTAAAATGTGGAAATAAGAAGAATCCCAGAAACTACAAACATCGATCCCTATCCATGTCTCACAGCAACAATAACCATTGCTCGAAGTCCACAGACACAGGCAATTTGATCATCGAATGGAATCAAGACGTGGGAAGAGGTCACCTCAGGCTTGGAATAGACACCGGCGGTTCCCGTGACGGGGTTGGCAACCTCGACGACCTCGATGACGACATTGGTGGTGCCGGGCAGCTCAAGCGGGCCGGCGTCGAGAGTAATATTGACGGCGTCGAACACGTCGAGCTGTCGCAGCCGCGCGGAGGCGACGCTCGCGGCGCGTAGCAGGTCCTGCACGGTGGCGGCGGCGCGGAGCAGGTCGACGACCTCTGCCTCGATGAGCTCGTCTCGCGTCTTGGTGTTGCCCTTGATGACCACGTCGTGGACGCGGATGCCCACCTGTTCGGACGACAGCCGCTGGAACACGGCCCGGATCTTCTCCTGCTCCGCGGAGACATTGGGCTCGTCCCCCTCCTCCTCCTCCTCCTCGTAGTCCTCGTCGTCCTCGTCGTACTCCTCCTCCTCGTCGTCCTCGTCGTCCTCGTCGTACTCCTCCTCCACCACCTCGTCTTCTGCTTCGTATTCGTTTGAAGGCTTGCGGGGCTCGGCCTCCTGGTTTTGGTCGGCGGCGGCTGCCATGGTTGGGGAATGGGGTTTGGATGGGTAGGGGGAAGAGGAGTAGCAGCATCGAAGTTGTGCCCCTGCGGCAAGCAAGGCGGATGAGTTGGAAAAAACAAATGAATGGGCCTTGGGCTTTAGCATTTAGGCGGGCTGTGACGCTGTGGTTGATGAGTCGCGGGCCATTTAGATTTGTGGAAAGGAGCATCACTGGGAGTAATTTCCTTGCCCAATTTTGCGACTTAATTCTTGATTTGCACACAATGTAACATATAGTAAATCAGCACTTATGCAACGTAAATCATACATAATACTTTTTTAAACGTAAATCATATGAGATACTCCCTCCGTTTCTAAATTGATGTCGCTGTTGACTTCTTACACCATATTTGATTATTTATCTTATTCAAAAAATTCAAATATATAAATTTATAAGCCATATTTTAAATATTTTACGATAAAGCAAATTATTAAAAAAATATATAATTTATCAAATTTTTTAAAATAAGACGAATACTCAAGGGCCATTTGGAATCAAAGAATTGTAAAGGAAATTTTAAAAGAATCAATTCCTGTGAAAAGTTTTCAAGATTGGTGTTTGTAACGCACGAACGGAGAGTTCCTTTCCTCAGGAACGATATCTCTCTCTTCGTGAAATGGAGGAATCAAAAACTCCACTCACCTCATGAAAACTTTTCCTGCGCTGGAAGCTAAAACTAACCATCGTTAATTAGGACCATGGGACCCACATGCATGTGCGGATGAGCCCATCGACGAGGAGGATACGGTCACTTGCGTTGAACTCTGTGGGTCCCATGTGCAAGTTTAACAACTGAAGGGCAGTTCGCTGATAATAATACTGCTATGCCCTTAAGTAAGCAACAAGCTTATTTGATTTGAGTAAATCAATTCATTTATTGGCTCTAATATTTTTCATGAGTTTCTATTCCTGAGTTTCTATTTTGCATTTCAAAAACTTACAATTTCTTCATTCCTTTGTTTTCGATTTTTATGATTTTTTTATTTTTTTCATTTCTACATTTTTCTCATTTCTACATTTTTTTATATTCATATGTTTTCTATTCCTTCGTTCCAAACATAGGCTCAAAGTTGATGTTAAACATCAATTTAGGGATGAGGTGAGTACTAGTCTATATAATCCTTTTAGCCATGACAACTGTTAACATAGATCTTGAGCTGTTAACATAGACCATGTCAGTGACAAACCTGCAATATCTTCGTTCTAACCTCCAACTCCAATGCAGCATCAAGGATTCAAGATCGTTTAGTCTTTAGACTTTAGAGCATGACAAATCTTCGGTCTGATGCCGAATTCTTCACAAGCGCGCACCACCCTTTCGGCAACCTCCATCCATCGAGGCCTGCCTGTAAACGCCTTCACGAGGAGCAGAGTGCTCACTCTCGCGCGCCGAACTAACAACCGCCCCAACCAACACCACCAGCTCCGCCAGCCTTTGCGGTTCACGCACCAGTGCAGTACCCGAGCGCGCGCAGCTCCATTGCTCCAACCACCGAAACACGCAGCCTTTTATACGCCTGTCCTGTGCTGCTGGTGCGCCGTGCATGCCGTTGTTGTGCCGCGGCAGTAGGCAGCAGTCATACGGCGTCGCTGTCCCGTCTCGCTCGCAAGCTGCTGCCATTTGCCGCGGTCGATCACTCGTGCCACGCAGAGCTAGCTGATCGGCGGGGGCGGGAGAGGAATGGAGGCTATGACGAACGGAGGCTACAACGACCGAAGGCGACGGAAGCTAAGCGACGGGCACGTCGTGGCGCAGCTGCTCGAGGCGCCGCTCCTCACGCCGCGGCGCTCGAGCTGCGGGTCGGCGGCCGACGCGCCCATCCCACGTCGCTTTTCCACCGACGCGGTGCCGCAGCGCAAGCTCGTGCCGTTCTCGTGGGAGAGCACGCCTGGCGTGCCCAAGAGCGTGGGGATGGGTGGCAAGGGCCGGGAGGTGCTGCGGCCGAAGCCGCCTCCGCCTCCGCCGGGGAGGTGTGGTGGCGCCGGCTCCCTGCGCCGCACGTCCCGCGAAAACACCACCGACGGGAGCAGCGAGGAAAACGGTGACACGTTCTCCGACGCGCTGGATAGGATCTCGTCGTCCGACCGGCTCGCCGCGCTCTCCGCGCGCCTGAGTTCCATCGACAGCGTCGCTGGGTCGCGGCGCTCGCCCAGCTTCATCATGGACCGCTTCCTTCCGGCTGCCAACGTAATCGCCGCCGCGTCCGCAGACATACACCCTAGGAGGCCGTCCCCGCGCCGCAGCGTGGGCCGAACCAAGGGCGACGAGGAGGCCGTGGCCCGAGCCAGGCACGTGATGAACACGCCGCGGAACGAACAGCCCGAGCAGTCTCCACCGTGTCAGAAGAGCATGGATGCCGCGGCACAGGCGCCGCTCTCGCCGCGAGCCATTGAGGAGGAGAAAGGCGACGAGACGTCCGCAAGGGTGTGCGGGCTCATGTTCTTCTTCCCCTGGAGAACCAAACCGGTGCTATTGAGCCTCCCGCTGAGCTCCGCTCGTAGCCGGACGTCGAAGGCTAGCGTCGCCTCGGTCACGACGCCTTCGACTCCACCTCGCCGGAGCGTCACGCTAGCCGACGTCCTGGAGAAGGAGCGCAAACTCTGCGACGGCGACCTGAAGAAGATCGGCAGCGGCAAGGAGTTGTCCAGACTCGGAACACTTCTTGGCACGAGCAAGAGGTACTGCACCGACGCCAGGAAGGCACTGAACAGGCTGACTCGCTCGGCCACGGACGACGGCAACGGCCCGAGGTTATGTAGGGAGCGGAGGAGCGGCAAGCAGACCGCCTCGGCGCTGCGCTCGACGTCAGTCAAGATGCCACCGCTGTCGCCGCCATCCGAGTCGTGGCTCTGCCACGCGCGACGAAGCAATGCTGCGAGTGCGAAAAGATGACGAGACTAGGGGTCAATGTGAGGCAAATTGCTCGTACTAGTATGTACTTAAGGATATTTTTTCATTTTTATATATGTTCCATATCTTAATAAACCAGTATTTTTTTTTTACTTATCTTGGCCATCACTGCTTGAATTGACTGACCAGTCTGAGACAGATCTTCTGATAAGAAATGATGATAGGTGAGAACATATACATGTATTCCAAAATATAAACAATTCTAAGTTTGGATAAGATCAAACTCTTTTCACTTTTACTAATAATATCTAAGTAAATTACATAGTTTTTAATGTAAATTTTTTTATAAAAACTTATTTTATGATGAATAAATAAATATATTTTTTATATAACAAAATATTGTTAGTTATACATTATTAGTGGTCAAAGTAATAAAAGTTTGACTTTGACTTAATCTAAAAATGCTTATATTTTGAAATAGAGGGAGTAATAATTTGTACGATTTATTTGTTTATCATGAACCAAAGAATGAAAGAATACTTGGAAAGAAATGAACAAATAGCGTAACCAGGCATCTGTACAACTGTATGCCTTGCCTAAGAACACTAGACTGTACACTTTCCTGTATTTATCCTAGCAAACGATCAGTGTTTGCAGAGCTAATGCAATTACAGCGTAATGATTTCAAGTTCGGCCCACCATAAAGCGCTGTTCCTTGGAATTGCCTGATCACGAGTAATCCCAGTGATATCTTGCATCCGCTTGGTGACCTCTGCGATTGTCGGCCTGAGGCTTGAGTCCTCACTTATGCATAAACGAATCAACTCTGAGAGTGCTCTGACTTGTTCCTCAGGGACTGAATTCAGTGTTGGGTCAACCATGCCCATCACGGGATGAACACCATTGAGATATCTCTGCGCCCATAGAACAAGGAGGCCCTCGTCGTCAGAATACGGACGCCTTCCAGAGATTGTCTCAAGAAGCAGCAATGCAAACTTGTAAACTGTGTTGTACTCATCAGATGCATCGAATTCATCTTCACCTTCTTTATTGCTATTGTAAAAGCCAATGTCTGAAACCTTTGCCGCACTGTCTTCAGTCAAGTATATGCACGAACTGTTTATACTTCTTAGGTTTACCGGAGGGTTCTGCAAGTGCAAATAGTCCAGACAGTACGCTACTCCCATAGCTATCCTTAGGCGTGCTTTCCAATTCAGGTGCTCGGCTTCTTTAACTGCAAAAATAGTGTTTAGATGGTAGTTAGCAAAACTGTTAATATGAATATCCGCATGGTCAATGGTGTGAAGACAAGAAGATTTTCTATCTTCACAGCACCCCACACACCCTTTTTCATTTTTCTTTTTAGGAAGTAACTAAACTCACCGTGCAAGTGCTCGAATAGTGATCCATTTGAAACATACTCAAACACCATCATCCGAGTGAATGGTTCTTCATCTTCACAGTAACCCACAAGGTTCATGAGATTCTTATGGTTCACCATGGACAAGGTTTGAACCTAGTACAACAAAGCATAACTATGTTCAAAACTAAATATTTTACAGTTTGGTAAAAGAAAAAAATAGAGAAATCTGCATGTATACCTTATTCTTGAAATGAGCTTCAGCAGTAGGGGACCACTTTCCCTCATAAACTACGGATGTAGATAGCACCGCTATTTCCGCTCCACATGGAAGAGTGCCTTTATACATTGTACATCCAGGTAGACTGCCAATTATGTTGCTGAAACCTTCACAAGCTTTTTCAAGCTGGGACAGTCTGAATAAAGTAATCCCTGCAGAAATAATGGTTAGCAGTCGACTCACGTTTTGTTTGTGTATGGTAAGAACAAGGAATACGAAAACTAAAAAAAATAGTGAAATACGAATGACAACATATTTGCATGGTGAATAATCGTGAAGTAAGCTAACCTTCTATGGGAGTGGTTTGTAATTGTGAGCTTGAAGTTGCAGGCAATGGAACAATAGTGCTAGTGTTTCTGCGGCAGAAGTAAAAGAAGCATGCGGCTAGCAAGGCTAGCACCACAAAAATAATCGCTGCTCCAATCAGTGTATACATTGTTAAAGAACTGCTGTTCTTTCTCTCCTGGATTGCAGCTTGCTTTACGACCGAATGTATAGGAGGGAGTGGAAGGGGCTCAGGAGATGATGACGGTGGAGGATTTGGTAGATGTGGAGACTCTCTGTGATGTGAAGGTGATCTTACTGGCCTCTGAACAGATTCATAGTTGGAGATTGTAGGGACAAATGTAGGAGTTCCAAAACCATCAATCTTGTTCTTTTGGGAATCCTTTTCCTTGCTCTCTAGAAGTTTTCTGGCCGCGGCACTCCTCATATTCCTACATGGATAGTAACTGTTAAGTATATGTTAGGCTAAGCAATTACTTCAGCCCGTGAAAAGTTCAGAATGAGGACTGGAAGTTTCAAAGTTCTTCTTTAGCAAAAACAGAATTTTTAGAGTTGTGTCTACTAATGGATCAACGTAAAAATTAAATTGTTAATGACAGAATTTGTTGGGTGGTATAGTGTCCCAATTCCTTTCAATCCTCAATCTGGCAGTTGTCTGCAAATAACTCAACAAATACAAAATACTACAATTTCAACAACTGAACACCTCTTTCATGAATGAGAATCTAGCAAGTTAGCCAAAAAAAAAATTTCTCTGCTGAATCTGATTTACTGGCGAATTTGTTTCAGTAGGAATCTGAATCCTGAACACTACAGAACAGACCCTTAGTTTGGCCACTTCTGATTCAGCCTAATTCACACATCCCTGGAATGTATCCTATTATGAGGATGATCAACAAATTGTCCATACCAAAAAAGCATCAGATCTAAATACACAGAAAAAAAAAATCTATCACTCCCATGCTGCAAAGATAGCCTATTGTAATTCTGCTAACGGAGACTAGTAGAAAGGAAAAAAAAGGCTAGCCGTAGACATGGTCATTGAACCTAAACAAGTGAACTGGATTCAAATCACGGTAACTGGATTATAATTTGCCGAAGTGTGGGTACACACAACACCTCCCACAGACTCAGTTTCAATTATGGTTCCAATCATCACTTTAAGATAGTTCATTTATATGTAAATAAATACACAAAGATGATATATTGTGTTCTAGTCTGTAAAGGGAACAACTTACAGGGCCATCTCTCGTCCATTACTGGAGCACACAACACCGAACCAAGAACCAGAGCTAACATCCACTTCATCGCAATCATCGTTCGCCGCCTTAATTCTCAGAACAGCAGCATCTGAAATTCAGGAAAGAAACCCCCGAAACAGAGTCAAAACAAAGGCTATACAAGAAAGAAAACTGCCCAAGCACGCGGTGGAAATCACAAACCCCTTACCTTCTTGATCCAGGGAAGCACAGAGCTGAAACGCCACCAAGAACTGGAACAAGAACCACACGGTCGTAAGCCTCCTCCTCCTCCGACTCCCCATGCCAGAGAGGAACAACTTTGCAAGAACACACAACCCTAAAGGAACACCAAAACCCGCTGCGCCCGCCCGCGTTGTTCCTCCAGGAATCGGCACTGAAGAGCCTATCTTTCCTGCAGACGTCGGTGGATTCAACTGGAGCACGCCGCGTGCTTGGATTCAGCAGCCAGAACAGACTACAGAGAGGCGGATTAAGGACGAAGCTTTTCCAAGGACACGAAGACTGGTAGTGGTGCTTTTCCTTTCTTTTTTGTGCGGAAATTGCGACTTGCACTAACAAACAAAGAAAGGAAAAGCAGAGGCAAGAACAGGGGACGAGTGTGAAATGTAGATGTGGAACGCGTCGTCCGTGCGTCCGACGTGACGTGGCGGGTACGCACGCGGAAGAGGACGGAAACGTTCAAAACGCAACTGCCGGGAAGCAACAAGGCAGCGTCAATCGGAACCAAGACGATAGACGATGATGACAGTAGAACCTAAACGTGGTAATGATTGTGGTATTGGACAACTCTGAATAATAAAATGCATATATCCATTTGGGGTAATGTTGAATCGGTCAATTCTTATTCTTCTTAGTATTAAATTGGGACTTTGGTCAATGGTTGTTGGAAGAATGGAAGGTGGACATCAGAATATGTACGCACAGAATTTCTAAGAAAAAAAATCAGCATATGTACACATACGTGACGCTGGACAATTAGGCGCGAAGCTACATTGATATGTCGGTGTCAGCTGACAGAGATGATTATAAAAATCATTTATAAATTATTATTAATTCATCATACAAATTTTATTTAATTATTGTTTATACCGTAATGACCTTGTTAAATGAGTACTATGATGACACCAGCGGCCCGAGTTCGCCACTGAGGACATTGGATGTTTTCTTTGGAGAATTTTTTTTCTGACTCGTGTATGAAGAGAATCACACATATTTCAACTGTTTGCTAACAGATGACGCTTATGGTGAACTATTCATTGACAATTCATGTACCCATCCACCCTATAACCCCATTGAAGCAGCGTGATGCAAATTTACTAAATTTGGAGGATTGCATACTCTCCAAATAGCTATGTCAGCTGTTTAAATCCTAAAGTGGGGAGATCCTAAATTTGAATGGTGCATTGGTAGTTTTTATTGTGGATAATCAGATATAAAAAGAGGCGATTGTCCTCAGGGTTCTCCAGTCCCCTGACAATCTGACGTGTTAGCAATGGAGGCGTCAAGGAAAGCGGTGGCTTCATGCCTTCTCCTCAGCCTGCTCCTCGTGCATCCCGGTAAGCACCGGCCGTCTTCTTGCAGCCGATAGATACCGCTCCATTCGATGGCGTCAGGCCCTAATAAGCATTTCCTGTTTTGTCCGTCGTGTGTCTGGACGATCTGCAGGCATGGCGCCGTCATCCGTTGCTGCATCGGAGGACTGCTGGGTCGTGGACCACGTCAACTACGTCATCTGCTTCCACCAGCCCAAGTGCCGGAGCAGCTGCCAGGAACACGGCCACGTCGACGGGCGCTGCGCTGGGTTCCCCAACCTGGTGCCCCTGTGCGAGTGCCTGCGCCCCAACTGCCCTCCCTGAACGGCGACGACGCCTCCGGCGTTCCGTCCAGATGCCGGTGCGTTGCTTGGGGTGGACGTGAACTGCTCTAGCTTTCGTACCCATGCAATGCTGTTGTAGATTTCGGGTGGGATGGATGCTGGTTATGTAAAATTTGACGCTATAAGAGATGTTACGGTGCTCGAGGTAACTCCACCTCTTTAACTGATCTTAGCCGTTGATTTTTAAAATTAATTACAGAGTTCATTATTTTTAATACCGAGCATGCTATTTTTTAGTACCGAGTCTACTATTTTTATATTTTTTTTATTTTTAACTGATAGACTGATCAAATAAATAGCTGTAATTAACACAAAACATTGTATCATTTCTTTAGGACGATGGAACTTGCGGCACATTTGCTGGATTTTCACGGCGTCTTTCTGTCTTTTCACTTTATCGGTGTAATGGAACACTTAGGCGCCAAATATCCTTCCCTGTTACGCACGGCAAACGATCAGGCCTCTCGTGTGTGGTATCAGGGAAGAGATCGTCACTCAAATCCAAATGTTAATGACTACCAATGTATGATAGGAGTAGTATTTACTGTTAAGAATACTCACCCGTGGTAACACTGCTGTGATTTTATTAACCGCGTGCAAAGGCCACGGCACGACGTGACCGGATCAGACAGAGAATCACGGATGAGAAAGTGAAAAGCGGATCACCAGTCACTGGCTCACTGCCCGGCCGCCGCTGGTGCAAGCGCCGTTCACGTGACCACATTCACCACTCCAATGATGAACCCCTCTTCCGCATGCGCACTTGCACACCGCCGCCACCACCCGATTCCGCTGCTGGCCGCCACGTGACGGCCACGCAACGCACAGCTAGAGTGGCCGGACGGCTCGAGACCCACCTTGTGCGCCCTGTTAAATTTACCGGAGCCCAGTTGGACCACCACCACCGGAAACGCTGATCGATCCCCTCGCGGTCGGATCCGAGGCGCCGCGCCGACGAGTGACGACCGCACGACGCGGTGCGGCGTTTACAGCATTGCTTTGACCTCGCGGCATCGGGCCTCCGAGTCGTGAATTCCAGCGAGATGCGGCATGAGCCACCACATGATTTGGCCGACACCACCACCAGCGGATCGCACAAGCGGGGCTTCCGCGTGCCGTGATGCGGACACTCATCTGGGTCATCTCCGTCCGTATGACCTGTCCTTCCTTCCGCGAGTCGCTCCCTGTCCAGGACGACAGCGAACGATACGAGCAGGAAGGAAAGGGAGCAAGTCCCAGAGGACCCAAACTATAGCTCCTCGTCTACGCATGCGGGGCACCGTATCGTGCCGCATTTGCATAGCCGCCGCAGTGTTATCCACGCGAAAAGCATTTGCGCATGGATAAGCACGCCATCACCAAGCAACGGCGACAACCACGACCAACCACGAACACGAACACAGATGGGAGTAGGAAGCTCATCATGCATTCATGAATGATGTACTCCTACTACACTACATACAGATACAAGTGCAGCCAGAGCTACCAATTGTGATATGCTGGCTCCGAAGGCAGATTATAATCAAGAGCAGAAACGAAAGAATAAAAAAAATTCTTCCTAAATTCTACAGTAAGTTCTGATAATCCAAGGTTCGAGGAGATCTGAAGTAGTAACTCCAGAGCACCAGCTCCCGGTTTGTAACTGACAATTAACACTTCACTAATCACCAGTAACTACCGTACTAGACGCGTGATAAATGATCGCCTAATCGAATTTGATTGCCAGTGAGAAGTACAGAGTGCTAGCACTAAAAAGAGTTCGGAGTTACTAGAGGAGATTCAATACCCGCTGGATCTCGGATCTGCATCAGGCGGAGCAAGCGGGGCACCGGACGAGGCCGTTCTCGTTGCAGTCGGCGCAGGCGCGGAACCCGCCGCCGCCCTTGACGCTGTACCGCTTGTGGCTGCCGTCGCAGCTGCCGCAGAGCACGCACCGCTCCCCGCCGCAGCGGGAGCAGGTGAGGACGGCGGCGGCAGGGGCCGGTCCGATGACGCGGCGGAGCTCGCCCGACTCGTGGAGGCGGCGGAGCTCCTCGGCGCCGCCGAGGTGGCGGCCGCCGACGAAGACCTGAGGGAGCGTCACGCGGCGGCGGTGGGGGAGCAGCTCCGCCAGCTCCGTGAGGAACCCGGGGTCCATGGACAGGTCCCGCTCGTCGACGGCCGCGCGGAGCCCCCGCAGGATGACGCGCACGGCGCGGCAGTCCTCGTAGGTGCGGCGGACCACGCGGAGGGAGGTGAAGTAGAGCACCACCCGCCCGCCGCGGCCGCCGGTGGGGAGCTCCCCGGCGACTGCGGGCGCGGTTGGGGCCGAGGAGGGTTGCTGGAGCGAGCGGAGGACGTGGAGCGCGGAGGCGGCCACCCGGATGCGGTGGAAGACACGCGGCGTGGAGGAGGAGGAGACCGGATTAGAAGCGGCGGAGTCCGGCACGAGCAGGGACTGCAGGTCCTTCAGGGACGGGGAAGGAAACAAGAGGCGCGGGGAGCCGGAGGAGCGGACGATGGCGGTGGAGGTGGAGGCCGCCGGCGCCGATGAGGAGGACGACGACGAGGATCGCGAGCGCGTCTTCACGAAGGACTGCCACATGGGGGGCGAGTGACGAGACGACGGGGACGCGGGGCGAACGCGATGCCGGGGATGATGCGAATTTGATCGGGAGATGAGGAATAGTAGCAGTGCTGTTCCGTTTACTTTGCTCCAGCCGGCGGCTGGTCCCGCGAGTTGGGGGGCTGGGTTTCATGCGCCCCAGCCCACTGGATCAGCTGTGCTGCTTCCAAGTTTCCATCCAATGTCCAAATGCAAAACTGGTCGCATCGACAATTCCAAATAATGGACGCAGCTCAAAATCCATGAAACGAGATAACCAAAAGCCGCATTCAAATAAATATAGCTGAACCAATCAACCAATACGTTCTGCGAACTATAATAAACAGAAGACGTGAATCTATACTTTGAACAATGTGTTAATATCATAATACAACTGATTGATTTCTATAATGCCTGAAAAACAAAAGGAAGAAAATGTCATCCGACTTTCTGGAAATGAAAAAGGGTAGTAGCTAGCTAAATTTTGTTTGGATGTTAGTCGATTTTTCTGATGAGTAGTTTCAATTCACGTAGCTTGGCTGTCTAGCTCTTGCTACCGCTAGTAGTTGTTGATTGAACCCTATTTCTGTTTCAGTCTTTTCTTTCTTTTTTA
The DNA here is from genome assembly GCA_001602295.1 of Zoysia matrella. Classification (NCBI taxonomy): domain Eukaryota; kingdom Viridiplantae; phylum Streptophyta; class Magnoliopsida; order Poales; family Poaceae; genus Zoysia; species Zoysia matrella. Next base: position 5,251 of record BCLG01001347.1, on the reverse strand, counting down.
TTTCTGAGAGCATCTAGGTATGAGTTAACTAAATTTCCATCATATATAGCTGCAGTAGGATAAAAAATCGATTGAATTCGAGAACGTTTTTATAGCTAATGTACTGTTGTTTGTAAACAAGAGTCAGATTGCCCACTTACAAAGCCTAAAAGAATGGGCCTTTTTTTTCGCACAAGTGCGCCTATTTTACTGGAAGGCCTTTGATTTCCGGCCCTATCCAGTATACCCGACTCGAAGTCGCTTGGAGGCCTGTAACATCAGAATGGGCCAGGCTAAACTATTCGGGGTAAACTCGTCCCGCGATTGCTGCTGCAAAAAATATGCGTTTGCCGGGAGTCGAACCCGGGTCTATTGCTTGGAAGGCAATTATCCTAACCGTTGGACTACAAACGCTAAGTGATTAAATCTGTTATGCACTTAATATGACAGATAAATATATCTCCATCACAAAGCAAACGCAATACAGTACAGTAGAAAGCAAAAATTTGAGCAGGCAAAGCGGCTTTGGAATATGAAGCCTTTACACTGTTCCAAAAAGAGCCCTGTCGAGTCCTCACATTCCCCTCTGTTCCTGCTCCTGTACTTCGCCGTGTAGGCAGCTTTCACGCACTCGGATGAAACGCAAGGAACCATCCATCCACACCTGCCCTGACTATGACTATGCAGTCTACACGTATCCCATCTCGCCCATGTTTCATTTGCCCCGCATCATCATTTGTTCGTTTCGCGGTGAGGAGGGCCTGCATGGATGCCTCGTCAAATCAAAGCTGTTCATACATCAGGTGATCAACATTCAGGGCCAGTCGAGGGCGGCTCGGGCGAAACCGCCACAGCGCCCTCTCTCCCCCCCCCCCACCCCCCACCCCACCGCCACTAGAGCGAGTCGTTTGGCTTCTGTGCGACTGTAATGAGGGTGATGGTGGGGCTCTGTTTTCCTCGCGTCACTCCGCCGCCACCACGTCCTCTCTCCCCCATGCCTCACTTCACCACCGCTACAGCAGGCCGACGGGTTCCGTGCGGCCACAAGAGGGTGGCAGCGGGGCTCCGCTTCATTGCCGCTTCGCCGGCCAACCCTCCCTAACCGCTGCAGCCGGAGCGGGTCGCTCGGCCTCGTGTGGCCGCAAGAAAGGAGGGCGGTGCATCGTGCTCCGCCGGCAGTAGCAGTGCAGCTCCGTGATCCACCTCAACAGCTTTCGGCCCGCGGCGACACTGGCCTCTTCCTCTCTAGATCTACCGTAAGGTGGCAGGTGAACACCACCCCCACACTCTCCGCGGTTCTTCTATCAAACCATGAGCTCCTTTTCTGGACGTGCTTTGGTCTTCAATGCCTGGATCTGCTTCCTAGAACTCAGAACCGGCTCCATCCATGCTTGAGAAGCTTGAGCGTCCGGCCTTTCAGTCTCTCGAGGCTGCCGACCCTCCTTTCAGTCTCTCGAAGCTACTGACCCTGTCGAGGTTAAACAGTGACCCGTGGTAGCCAGATCCAATTGTCCTTGCGCAGAGCTAGAATGCCTCACCACCTCGGACCTCCCAAACTACGCTGGTGCGTGCTATGTGGCGGGTGGTGGCTGGACGGGTCTCGCTCCCCCAGGTTTGGATATGCATGAAAGCGATTGAACAAGTTCGGCTTTGCAGGGGTCTCTGGGCACCGGGCGAAAGCCTTGTAGCAATGACATCTAGAGTGTTTTCCTGTTGAGGTGCTGTGTTGGTGCTACAATTTTCGATAAGTCCGCAACTCCAGATGAAAACCTAAACTTAGCTTATTGCTAGATCGAGCAATGGCAACATTCTTTTATGTTACAATCTTTCTGGTGTCACTTTATCATATGTTGAGTTATGAAGATCATGATCCTCTCTCTTGAATCTTCTCATTCTTCTTTCGAAGCCTCTTTCTCCTTTTGAGGCTTTTTTCTCTTAAAAGACACTGAAGAGTTTTTGTTTAAATAATTGATGGCTCTCTAAGATAATACAAATCACAACCGTTGTCTGTCTTTTTGACTCGGTGCTTATAGGTTGCACAGAATGAAGATCTTCAAAGTGGATTCATTTTGTGGTGGTTGTATTGCTGAGTGGTAAAAGTGTAGTCAGTGGGTGTTGTATTTTATGCTATGTTTGTTTGTCGTAAGATGTCGTGTTTGATCCTCCTTCTTTTCAAGAATAGATGTTTTTTTTCTTTCTTTTTGCTTCTACCTATGTAACTTACATGTAATTACCTGATGTACATGCTTTCGAAAGGAATGAAAAAGTGAGATTTTTTTTTTAAAAAAAACATTCAGGGCCAGCTGGGGCTGCTGGGCTGCGACGTGATCTATCCCCAATTCTTGCGTTGCCGTAGCATCACCTGAGCACAGTGAGCGCTATCCTCTCCGCTAAACCGCCTGACAGCGACAAGTGTTACAGGCTTCAGGAGCTGCAGCGAAAACCGTGGGTGGGTGCACGAACAGGATCCTCCGAACGTGTAGAGCAGAACACAGATTCCTCGAGTCGAGATCTTCGTTGTCCCCTGCCAATTGGCTCGCGTACATCTGACAGAAAACGACTTGTACAGGTAGCGGACACAGGTTTTGACGAAGAGAAGAACGAACGAATGAGAGTACTTTTGCTTTCATCGTGGGGGGTGATAACGCGATGAAATGGACGTGTTCCGGCCGGGTGTTTGAGAGCGTTGATGTCAGTTTGAGCGACGTGACACGGAGAATTGGAGGGTCACGCGTAAGCCTTGTCTACCGAGCGTTCCGTCCATGCCCTCGACTACGACTCTGGGGCTATGTAAAAGCCGTGGCCATTAGCGTTCAGTAATATCGTTGTTGCAGAAAGCAAGTTGTTTGCTGGTAGCATCATCGTTTACAAAACTAGTCAAAATAGATTGATTTTTACAATATTTCGTCAAATCAGTTCCTCTTGTTTTTTTATGATTCAACTCTTTTTTTATAAAAAAATTAAAAATTGAAAAGCAAGAAAACCAGTAACCTGATGAAATCGAGCAGTATGACAATGAAACATTTTAGGTTCACAATTTTTTCAGTAAACCAAAAAACTATGAAGTATTCAATAAATAAAAAAAACTGAGCGGTATATTGACACGAGGAATTTTACCGAGACCCGTGACTGAGCCTGTTTTCCCTGTGACCGTGATCGATCATTCCGATACCGCATTAACCGCGCAAACCTCTCACGCGAGCGACAGGAAAGACACACACACACACAACGTACTCCTTGGACCAAAAGACAGGGGAACAACATGCACGGCGAGGCAACGCGCACACGCCACGCGCGCGTACTGTCTGCTCCACGGGTGACGGGCCGGTGGCGCGCTGCAGAGGGCCCTGCCCGCGCAGTCCGGCCGATGATCACCTGAAAGCTACGTACCGCCGTGCGTCCGTGCCGACGGACTCGGCGTCCCTCCCGGTTTCCGTGCGAGTGCCTCGCTCCGTCCCGCCGGCGCGATTTGCCTTGTGTCCTGGCTGCGCGCACGATGCGCCGTAGCCGGGAAAGCTGAGCTGGGCGGGGACGGCTATAGTTGCTGGTGGTGGTGGTACTAACCACGGACGTTGCGGTCCGTAGTTCATACAGCTCCAAGCACCGGCCAACATCAACGCGTAACTTTGTTTGGAATGTAAGCGTATTGTCAAATGATTATTACTACTTCTAATAAACATTTAAGGTGGAGTGTGCTTTCTAAACTTAAGTGACCATTTCGAGTATGCAGGATCAGGCCACACGACATGATCCTTGACAACAGTGACTGCGTTCCAACAGCGTCGCAATTGAATCATCATAGTTCAGGGAGTCTGAGTGAGCCTGACTGAATGAAAGTTCGTTCCCATTCCACTAACGAAAAGGGCCCGAGACTCCCAGTAGCGTTTACGTTTCCGTCGATCTTGTAATCCTTTTCGAGATGACATATTTAGAAGAGAGTAGTAATCGCTAACCAGTGTTAGTGCAGACCTGTCCTCTCTGAAAGGGAACGGTGATAACTGACGATTAAACAGCTTGATCCCAGCACTTGATAAGGTCATAGCATATCGAATAACAAATCACGATCATCTACTGTGCGAGCGCTGTACGTACGCCCATATCGCGAGCTGTAACGACGTAATGTCCTAATGCCTACCTTTCATGTCAAGGGTTAGCTTGATTGAATTTCTGTAATCGCTAATCAGGTAACAGCGAAACCGACGGAACACAGGCAGCGTTCGGAGTCTAGCTAGGTAGCGTGATCAGCTCATCGGTATTTAGGGTCAACTTGCAAGAGATCGATCAGTTCCTGTCAACGCGCGCGTATCGTCGTCCCCGCGTGACGAGACCCCACGGAATCCTCGGCGAAACGAAGAAAAGTAGCGTCAGGTTTGGTGGATCGCACGACGACGCGGTTAGCTCGTAGGTCGCCGCTAGGCCGCGCCGCCACCCAACTAGGAGCAGTACGAATGCTGGACGCGCGCGGCGGCGACGATCGACGACGTCCCCCGTCGGACACGAGTACTCGACTACGCGACGTGCTTCTGGGTCGTGGCCTCGAACGCGAGCAGCGTACGCGTGCCGGGAATCTCTGCGCCGGCTGTGACCGACCGATGAACCGACGACCGGTGGGATTCGAGCGACGACGCGATTCGTGCGCGAAGAGGGTCTCGTACGTCGCGTAGCGTCAACCTGGGTTCCGGCTCTGCCTGTCTCTGTCCCGGGCCGCAGCAAGCAATATCGCGTTGGAGTACGCAACAATCTAACGTGGCCAAGCTTGACGCACTAGGGACTTCCTGGAGTCATACGTACTATTCGGGTTTAATGTTGTTTTCTGTAGAAATTACTGGTACAGGGTCACCTGATGTACAAAGAATAGATCCGTCCAATCATGAACAGAGGCACGATCAGTATGCACGAATATGGACGCCGCGATACATGGTACTGGTCCGGTAAACACAGTTTTACGCTGTGACAAATTTTCTGTAACACCATACTCATGTATGTGCTATTGAAATGGAATAAAAAAATGTGAGAATGCTCCCCCCCCCCTCCAATTCCTCAAAAAAAATTCTATAACTTACGTAAACAAAAAAATATCGAAACAAATTAATCAGATCAGTGGAGTGATGAGTAAAATCTCCTGATAAGTTTCCATGCAAAATCGTTGGTGTCTAATTGTGTTCTTGATCTTCAACATTTCTAAGCATGTCCATCTCTAACAAAAGCACTGGCACGTATAGTAGCCTAACCACTCAACGCTACGGATGATGCATGTGAGCACAGTTGACGT
>BCLG01001346.1:97126-107222 GCA_001602295.1 Zoysia matrella | reverse complement strand
ACGTCCTGCAGACATGCATGTTAAGTTGTTAACGTATAGATAAATACGTGCCTACATGCAGGCCTGATTAGGAAGCTTCTAATCAGCTCATGATGATTATTTCCTTGACTCGCTGGTTCTGTTGGTGAGAAAGAGAAGAATACACGGCATAAGATTATACGGCCGTTAATGAAGAACCTCATCACAATGGCTGCATGCAACAGAAGTCGACGTCTAAACAAATTTCCTGGCCGTGCAAAATAAACTCCAGCTTCCTGCTTGGCTGGAAATCGTTAGAGCTGATCTGCATGCATAATCAAAATTACTAACAAACTTCAGTGTCGTCCACTGGAGGATCAGAACAGATTTGCCTAGCGTTGAACCAATCTCGCTTGAACTGATCCGTGTGCATGCAAAACAAATCAAAGCGAGCTACTTGCTGCACCACAAGTGCAGATGAGGGCCGGTGGAACAGACTAGCTGCCTGGCGCATGCATCCAGGCAAACAAAATTGCTTCCTGGCCGCACGCTTTAACGTGAAAGCAAAACAAATTCAAAGCTCAAACCTGCCACCACCGCATGTAACAGATGAACGCGTGCATGCATGAAAAATTCCAATGACCCTGCCGTACGAAAGGAAGGCAACAAACTTGTCGTGCTAATTATAACAGACGCATGCAACAACCGGGTCATCGCGGCCTATATAAACAACTCTCTGGCTCACGGCAGAGAGGGGGGGAGTGCCGCAAAAACCAGGCCGCCAGGCTGCTGGCACAGTACACCGGAGGCACGGCACATGCTGTCAAGAGGCAGCAGAAGAGGAGAGGCCGTCAGGCTGCGGACGCCGTAAAGCAGAGAAAGAGGGCGCACACAGGAGAGTCTGTGAGGCTGCCGCAAGGCTGCACGGCACCCATCACGCCGCCGGCAGGCTGCCGAGACCAAGCGCCGGAGGCCAGAGAACAGAGCAGAGAGTTACGACGTCAGGCCGGCCGGGCAAGCATCACGCCGCCGGGTTTTTAGGCTCAAATGCCACAGAGGAGGAGGACGCGCATACTCGCCGTCAGGCTGCCGCTAGGCAGCACTGCATCCTCCACGCCGCGGGTAGGCTGCCAAGCCCAAGCGCCGGAGGTGAGAGGGGATAAGAGAAGCCGTCAGGCTGCCGAGCTACCACAAGGCATGTATACACGGCCATGGTGCTGCTGACCACGCCGTATGGCAGAGAAGGAAGAACACAGAGATCATTGGCCAGGCGCTGCTGGCGTACAATGCCAGATTGCCGGAGCACAGGCTGCTGCAGAGCCGCAACCGTCGAAGTCAGCCGTATCCACGAAGACGCCTCGCCAGCCGATGGCATGCACAGAAGCAGGCTGCGGGATCTCCTGATGCGTGCATGAATGCTGCCAGATACATACACACGAAGCACACACTACGTCGCCATGGCGTCTTTCCAGCGAATATGATGCAAGGTGAGCTAACTGATGATCGTTTGATTCTGTGTCTCACAGGTAGGAGCATCGAAAGTCTGCCTATTTGAAAGATTGAAGAAGACAGCTCATGTTCGATGTTCTGCGACATTAGAAGGATTGAAGACAGCTCCTGTCCAATGTTCTGCGATATTGGAAAGATTGAAGAAGACAGCTCCTGTCCAATGTTCTGCGACATTGGAAGGATTGAAGACAGCTCCTGTCCAATGTTCTGCGACATTAGGAGGATCCCAAAAGACAGTTCCTGTCCAATGTTCTGCGACATTGAAAAGATGCCAGAAGACAGTTTCTGTCCAATGTTCTACGACATTGGAAGAATTCAGATTTACTCTGCCCCGACTGACTATTGGCAAAATATTCATGGCGTTCATCGTTCAAGCAAAGCAACCAGCTGCTGCTCGTGACATTTAGATCGACATCATCACACGTCTAGTACTGACGAAGCTAGATGGAATTTTTACGAGTGATGACGAGGCTAAGTTACTGCTTCACAGATCGACACGTCTCATGCAATGGGATTGGACACATTGCCAGGCACCGATGAGGCGAAGGCAACACAGATCTGTTCGAGTAGATGAAGACCGACATATACATGACTGGGCACCGACAAGGTGAAAGTCATCCTCTTCATCAACATATTCCGTCCACATCTGACATGACGATGGCACTGCTGTGACTAGGTTCATCATCACTTGTGTTCTACCACCATAAATTATATATGGACGAGCAACACTATACATAAAGAAACGACTATTGTGCGCAGCTTAATCGGAGGTGTTTTACAGACTCTCTCTGTAGATGTAATTAACCGGACGACCCTACATGGCCCCGAGAATCAGCGAACTACACAATCACTTAAATTAGATATCTCCTTAAGTATCGACGCAGAAGACGGAAGAAGACAAAGTCATTGTGAATCATGTATTTTGTGATCCTCTGATCAATGAATTATATGGTTCCTGCTCTTTTATATATTTTTTTTTGTCTTCATTTTGTTTTCACCAACACAGGTAAGGTGCGCAGCAGCGTGCTTCGGTGGGGCGCGAGGAAGATGGAGGCACGGCTCCAGGGCGACGATGAAGGGCGCCAGTGCCGGGAGGCCGCGGTGCACAGGGACGGGGAGGCGCCGAGGAAAGAGTGGTGGTGCACCGGCGGGGGCTTGGCTCTGGTTCGGCGAGCAGGGCAAGCGATGCTCGTCGTCTTTTATAGCAGGAGAGGCAGAGTGACGAGGGGATAGGAACGGTGATGAGGAGGCATGGGAGCGGCGCGTGCAGCGTGGGCGACGGAATGGGCGGCGAGATCGGCAGGGCGTGGGCGACGAGATAGGCAGGAGAGAAAAGAGTGGAGTGGAATGAAAAAGGTAGAGGATGACTGGTGGGTCCCGCCTGATATATGTGGCCAATCTAATTTAGGCATTTTGGGATGAAAAAAGAATAGCAAATAGATTTGGATTGGGACAAAATTTTGTGGGATGAATCTTTAGTATGTGTTTTGAAACATAAATTGTCTGGGACGTATTTTTCAAAGGAATTAGGAAATTATGGAATTTTGAAAGCAGGTGATGTTAAGGAATGTTGTCTGCTGGAGGAACGGATTATTTATTCAAAATTGTATGTTTTGCTTGAAAATAAAATTTATGGAGTTCAGATGGGTTTGAGATTTTGTGGAGTGGTAGAATATTTTAGAACGGACAACTTTTGTTTTGGGCTCATCTTCAAATTCGATTTCAATTTTGTTCTATAAAATTCGGAGAATAGATAGCTGTCGAAAAGGAGTAGATTAATTTTAAAGAGGTCAAATATGATTCAAATGATTTGAATGGATTTTCAAATTCAAGGAATTGGCTGAATTTAGAATTCACGAGAAACAAATGATAAGGACGAATAAAAGAAAAAAGGCAATAACTCGTCACACGGTCAAGTTTTAATATTTTACAAAATTTTCAATTGATACGGTTCAAATCACGAAATGAATTTTTCTACTTTGAAAAAGGAGGGAGAGAGAAAGACAAAAATGTTAGCGTTTTTGTTAGTGACAATTTAATTTTTCAAATTTTAACTAAGGTGAATTTCAGGTGTGACAGGTTGATCCAGTGGGCTCACAGCCCAATGAGGCGGGCTTGTCGAGCCCGGCACCACCTGAGGTGCAGCTTCCTTTACCTGACGAGCCCTGTTCGGTCGCTGATTTCGCTGCAGCTGTTAGGCGCTCGTTGCGGCCTAGCCTGCTTGCCAGTTCACCCTTGAGGAGGCAGCAGCGTGCACCACCGGCCGGTATCTCTCTTTCTCGACGGAGCAGCCGCATTGCCAACAAAACACGTGTTCACACACCGGCGCTTGCAGCAGCACAGAGCGTGCTTATGAAGAAGCTCGGCATCATCTCGGAAAATGCTGCCCCGGATGTGGATGCTGTCGTCCAATATGACCAGCTATTCGCGAATGGTTTGTCGGAGCAGCGGACGCAGGCGTTGACAGAGCTCTTCCCAGACCACGTCCCGGCACAGGCGGGGGCGGAGTTCGAGGATGGGCAGGTGATGGCTGTGTGAGTTTCTGGCGAGGCGGTAGTGGTCGTGTCTATGCTTGTTTTGTAATGGATTCTGAAGTCATTCTAGCTTCGAATGTTCGCGGTCTTAATGCGGTCGCTCATAGAAATGCAGTTCGTTCCTTGATCTCTTTAGAGAGACCATCTCTTTTTTGCTTACAAGAGACTAAGTTGCAGTCTGTGGTGGATCAACACGTGCGTGATGTCGCTGGTCCGGGCTTTGATTTTGCTTTCCTTCCCGCAAATGGCACTCGTGGGGGTATCCTGGTTGCTTGGAGGCCAGAGATCTGGGAGGTTTCGCATGTTTATCTCCGTTCTTACTCCCTCTCGGTGCGTGTTACCCTGAAGAGCACTCAATCTGAGATGTGTTTGTCCACTGTCTATTGCCCAAGCCGTGATTGTGACAAGCCGGACTTCCTGGCCAGAGCTACATGATTTGAGTCAGCTGTATTCAGGTGCTTGGCCGCTCCTCGGGGATTTTAACCTTATCTACCGTGCCGAGGATAAGAACAATATGCTGCTTAACAGGCGCCTTATGGGTCGTTCCGGCGGTTCCTCAGTGATGCCATGCTGAAGGAACTCCATCTCAATGGTCGCCTTTTCACGTGGAGCAACGAGCGGACACACCCGACCTTAGAACGCATTGATCGTTTCTTTGTGTCTACGGAGTGGGAGATGTTGTTTCCGAACAGCTATCTTCAGTCCTTGTTGTGGCAGAACCGCCCCAAAACACTAGACGGCTCGCCTAGAATCGATCTCAGGTGATATTGATCAACAATATCCAAGTAGTACAACACGAGCGATATTATAAAATATAAGAAACGATTTAAGTCTTACAATCAGTTCAAGTTTTTAAAAGGATAGCGATGAAAATAGAGTTTTTAAACGATGCAGAAGTAAACACACACACGACGGTTTTCTTATTCTGAGACATGTCTCGCCCTAAGGCATGCTTCACTCATCGCGGTCGGAGGTTGAGGAGGCAGGAACCCGTTCACAGGACCAGTTTACCGGAGCTTCACCTTCCCAATCTCCTTGGTCGCAACAGCAACAACAGCTACCTGACGAAAAAGCTACACCACAACAAAAAGAAGAAACAACAGACCGTGAGTACTAATTACTCAGCAAGACTTACCCGTCAAAATGGCCAACTACGACCGACTCCTAAGCATGAGGAGCTGACTCCGGAATGGCCATTTGCATAAAATATAGAGCTATAAGTAGATCTTTACTTTCATCTTTTAGCGGTAAATTAAGTTCAAGGATGAATAATTTAATTGCACTGCAAACTAAGCAAACAATTCATATTATTAATTAAGTTTAGTTATTACTACGACATGACACAGTAAACAAGCGGTACTCGTTACTGTGAGGGACAGCGATTATAATCGATTTACACCAGCTGAGAAAACCCCAAGTACACGACACGTACGCGCTTCTCAGAAGCCGCACGTGGCCACCTTTCACAACAATACCATAGGGCCGGTCCGAGGCCTACTTCTACTGAGAACATGGTCCTCCATGCGACCACCATGCAGGTGCATCCATGGTTAGATCCAACTCTCTCCTCCGCCTTCGCCTAAAGAGGTGTAAGGGTACGTCCAAACACTACGGATATTGAGTTACGTCAGTTTTCTGGGTTCCATAAATCTAGTATGTACTCGGTACGTTCAAACTTGCTCAACAGGGCCACACTCGAATCGGTCCTTATCCGACACAGACAGAGCTACCACCGTGAAGGCCTAGCCTTCTCAAACCCTCCTGTACTCTATTCCCGCCCGGTCTCAGGTTTATTCAAGTGTGGGATAAAATAAACCTAAGTCTAATATATTACAAACCTATAGCTCGAGAGTGACTTTTTGGTCGAGCTATAGTTCTACAAGGCCTATAGCTTGCGAGTGACTTTTGTCCACTCGACTTCTATCAGACCTATAGCTTGTGAGTGAGGTTTTTCATTCACTCGACTTCTGCTGCAAATTAGACTCATAGCCTAGCTCTACATCGAGTTACCTATACCAATATACACTCAACATGGGTAATTGGCACTATCGTGCGGTCTATGGTTTTCAAACAACTCCTACAACGTCCTGAAGGACTATTGTCCTACTAGCCTTATACATTGCTTTTCCAAGTTGCTCTCCAAGGTCCTAGCTAATCGGGTGGCGCCTCTCCTGTCCAGGCTTGTCCACTCTAGCCAAAGTGCATTTGTCAAAGGTCGTAACATTCAAGACAACTTTCTCTTCATGCAGGCTTCCGCATGTGCTTTATATGCCAGACGTGTGCCTCTCTTCTCCTTAAGATTGTTATCTCAAAGGCTTTTGATTCGGTCGCTTGGCCTTTCCTGCTAGAGGTGCTCCAGCACATGGGGTTCTCATGTAACATTTCATGCTTTCAAACCTTCCAAAAAGGAGAAAGCTCAAAACTTTTAGAAACAAAAGTTATGAAGTAGGGGAACCCAAAAATTTTGGAAGGACATTACTCTAAGTTTGGCCAAATCCTTACAGACTTGACTCAAGCCAAAACATCAAATCCTTAACGAGTACCTATCTTCCAAATCCTGTAGTTTCAAATCTAGTTCGAAATTCAACATGATTCTAAAACAAAAAATTTTCTTCCCAAAGTGCTATACCGCCTTGCAAAATTCAAGATTTTCAGAACTGTGGAGTTAGTCTTTTCAGACCTTGGAAACTGGATAACTGATCTACCTTCGGTAGATTTCTTTGTCGGCTTAACAGTTAGCTGTTTTCAAAATTCCATAACTCGCAGTATTTTTGGGATGTGCCTGTGCATGTCGGTTGGATGGGAGAAGACTTGGTCAAGAACATCTTCACCATGTTTTGTTCACATCAGAGCTCAGGAGAAATTTCTTTAAGACCTCCGAAGTTGGTTAACTGTTCTTGCAGCATATTTTTTCCAGGTCTCCTTATCGGTTAACCGAATTTGAAATTCAATATCTTTCATTCTACTTGGGAAAAACCTGTGCATGTTGGTTATCTTGTAGATCACAGGGTGGAGAAAGGTTCTACCAAATTTCAACCCTTTTCGATGTGGCAGAACCGTCCTAAAACACAGGACGGCTCGCCTAAGATCGATCTCGGGTGATATTGCAGAACAATACCCAAATAGTACAACACGAGTGATAATATAAAATAGAGGAAACCGATTAAAGTCTTACAACAATAGTTCAAGTGGTCTTAGGAGAGATAAGTTTAAAACAGAGTTTAAAACATAGCGGAAGCGATACTAAAAAGATACAACGGTTTCCTAAAATAAAACACATCTTGCCCTAAGATATGCTTCATTCCTCACGACCTAGAGTAGGTGAAGAAGGAACCCACTCAACGGACCAATCCGCAGGAGGTTCACCTTCTCAGACCACCTTACCGCAGCAGTCACACCACCTATAAAGAGGAAGAGCTACAACACAACAAAAAGGAGAACAACAAACCGTGAGTACTAATTACTCAGCAAGACTTACCCGTCAAAAATGGCCAACTACAGCCGACTCCTAAGCATGAGAGGCTGACTCACTGGGATGGCCATTTACATAAAGCATAGCACTATTAGTGGATCCTTACTTTCAACTTTTAGCAGTGAGTTACTATACTCTATAGCAAACATGGTTGCCAAACAATTGCCTATGAACTAAGCAACAAATCATATTATTAATTATTAGTCCAGTGATTCTACTACGACATGACGTAGTGAACAAGTGGTACTCGTTACTGTGAGAGGCAGCGATTATAATCGATTTACACCGGTTGGGAAAACCCGAAATACACAACACGTACGCGCTTCCCAGAAGCCGTACGTGGCCACCTTTCGCGCAACCCATAGGGCGGTCCAAACAGCCGCACCTCTTCCGAGCACAGGTCCTCCATGCGATCACCACAAAGGACATATTCATAGTTAGACACAAGGCTCTCCTCCGCCGCCATCAAAAGAAAGGTGAGGGTCATCCAACCACTACGGTGGTTTGCTACATCAGTTTTCTGAGACCAAAAACACCAGTATTTAATCGGTATATTCAAACTTGCTCAACAGGGCCACACTCGATTCGGTCCTTAGCCGATACAGACAGGGCTACCACATTCGGGCCATGAGTCTATATGGAAAACATGCCTTCATTGTCAACCTACTCCCTGCCCGATCTCAGGTTAATCAAGTGTGAAGTAAAAAACCTATAGCTCGCGAGTGAGGTTTCTCATTCACTCGACTTCTACCGTTAGCTATGACTTAGCTTAGCTCTGCATCGAGTTACATGTACCAATATACACGAAATATGATAAGTGGTACTATCATGCATTCTAGGGTTTCAAACAATTTCTATAACTTAATGCACAATATTAACCACACAATATGTAGTGTTAAAATAAAAACTTTAAAAATGGTTAATGCACTGGGGCTTGCCTTCGGTTTGCTGAGAGTTAGCACACACAAGAGGGAGATCTTCAGCGAAGAACGGCTCCAGAGCAGCTAGAGCAAGTTGCTGGTCTTCCGCGTCATTTCATAAGTGCATGAAATGATATGCGAGCGTGATTAGCTATGCACCTAATAAATGCTAAGGTTTTAACTTATCATTGCATGTGATGATAAAGTCACATGCGATGAGATGCTTATGAATGCATATGACAAAAAATGGTATGCGAATGCGTTCATGAAAAATTTGTTTATTGAACCAACACGCTCTCTGTAATTATAGGACAATTTTCTGATTTTTATCTATAAGAATGAATTTCTTATACTATACGCAATAATTCATAAAAGGGAAATTACTTCTAAATTTCTCTAATATGGTTTTTGAAGGCATAAACTACAATTTTAGTTGCTCCTAATATTAGTATGGTTATAAACTAATTTCTGAACAAGTTTTACAATTTATTAGTGAACTATGAATTTATAATGAATTAATCTCTAGCTAAGAGTAAATAATTATTTATAAATAATCTATAGGCTCAAGAATTCTAATTAATTCTAGGATGACAGAATATAATCATTAGAAGCTAAATATAAAATTTTTACATTTTATATTATGCATGAAATGATGATAGGCATGTATGTATAATGCACATTCTTTAATTAATAGAAATAATTTCAGTGTAGAAAATGCAGCTTTGACTGTTCTAAAATACTCTACATGATGAGAGGATTCCAACGGTATATTATTTGTATTTTTCTGAGCTAGGAACCATTTTCTATGATTTTTGAAAAATTAAACAATTTAATTTCGCGGAAATGGATATAATCCGGAAATGGGCCGCCGTTTGTGGCCTGTTTGGCCACTGGGCGGCGAATAACCGGCCCAACAGGCGCGGCTGAGGAGGACCCGCGCGGAGGCAGGCCGCTTAGAGCTGGGCCGCACTAGCCTGGCCTATTGGGGTCCAGGCAAAGGCCACACGGGCCAATTGCCGGCCGGCCCAAGCCGACCCTGGGAGTTTGCCTCCCAGGCGCACGGCGCGCGACAGGGCGGCCGGCTCGCTGGCGCGGCGGCGGCGCCTGGCCGGAGACGGCTCCGGGCTGCGGGAACGACGGGATCCACTGCCGGGAGAGTCGCCGCTGCGCGTGGAGGACGCGATTGGGGTCAAAAGGCGGCGGTTCTCACCGGAAAACGGCCGGCGTCTAGGGGCGGCTCGAGACGAGGTTCGGCGAGCTCGTTCGGTCGAGGGAGCGGACGAAACCCGAAGAATCCTCGCCTAGAGCTTCCACAGAGCACAGAGAAGGCCGGCACGTGAGTGATCGATGCCGGAAGAGCCGCAGTCGAGCTGTCCACGATGGAGGCTGGACGGCTCGGGCGATCGATGTGATTTGGCTCCAAAATCCCGCGCGAAGGGTTAAGAAATCGGTCGAGCTTTGCCTATGGGGTGCGCCACCATCTGTGGAGTGTCGATCCAAGGAGAAATTAGAGGGAGCTCACCGTTCCCACGTGGATTTGGCTAAAATCCGGCGGCGCGCCCGAAATGCGAGGATTTGGGGAAAAACTTGATTTCTTGCTCCCTGGTCCATGAGTGGAGGAGATGGCACAGGAGGGAGCTTGAGGATGAGTGCGCGCACGAGCTCGGCGAAGAGGAAGGCTAGGGGTGGCTCTAGCAGTGGCG
>BCLG01001346.1:85650-97116 GCA_001602295.1 Zoysia matrella | reverse complement strand
GCCCCTCCTGGCCAATGGCGAGCCAGGGAGGACTGACAGGTGGGCCCCACCGTCAGGGAGCTCCTCCCCCAGTCTTAGTGTTTAAGCATCTTGTGCGCAAAGAAAAACCAAGCAAACGATCTCGAAACGAGTTGAAAATTGGTAGAGATGTTCTTCAACATGTTTTATAGAAACTAACCAACATGCACGGGTACTTGCTAAGTAGGATGGAAGATATTGAATTTTGAAAATGGGTAAACGATAAGGAAACTTGGAAATTTGCTGAAAAGCAGATCAAATAACCAACTCTGGAGGTCTCAAAGAAATATCTACCGAGCTCCGATGTGAGCGAAACTTGGTAGAGATGTTCTGGACAAGGTGTTATACCATCCCACCAACATGCACAGACATTTTCATGAAGGATTGAAAGATGTTGAATTTCGAAGAGGATTAACTGATAAGGGAGTTTCTAAAACTTGCGAAAAACAGAGCAGTCTACCGTATTCTGTGGTGAAAAAGAAAAATTCTCCGAACTCCGATGGGAATGAAACTTGGTAGAATTTCTCTTAAACATGGAATCTACAACCTAGATTACATGCATAAGATTTTTTAAAGGACCTAGAAAATATGAGATTTCGAAATTGACTAACTGATTGACACATCCTATCTGCTGAAGGCAGATTATTTAGCCATATTTTGAGGTCTTAAAAGAGTACTTCTAGAGCTCTGAAATTTCTGAAACTTGGCAATATAATGGAGAGATTTGATACGAACAACTTTTGTGTTGGGAGCAAGTAGAATTTCGAACTGGATTTGAATTTACAGAATTTAGAAGAAGACTACTCACTAAGGAAACAGAAATTGGATTGGGACCTCCTATTTTGAAAAGAACCTAAAGTACCTCCTTATAATCTACCACAAAAGGGAAATTTTAGATCATAATTTGAGCTTGAAAAAATTCACAGCCCTTGTTTTTAAATGTTTTGAACTTTCACGTTTAAATTTTTAAGTTAACTTCCAATTTGAATTACTAAATTGGACTCCTTTTATCTCTGGTGTTTTTACTTGAAGTTTAAATCTTGAATTCCTTCCCAAAGTTTTAATTCCTTGACTTTGAGAAACACCCGGTGTTACATTCGAGATCGTTTGCTCATATTCCTTTTCTGCTCTCAACATGCCTAAGCATTAAGCTTGACATCTGCTTTCAGCAAATTTTTCCAACTATCCTTATCTATTAGCAATTTTCAAAATTCCATATCTTCCTCAGTCTTTTGAAAAACCCTGTGCATGTCATTTATGTTGGAGAACATATGTCACAGATACATCCTAGTATCAAATTTTAAGTCAATCCGAGTTTATTTGCTTGTTCCGCTTTTGTCCCAAAACCTTAATGGCTGGACTGTTATTGACATGCGGGGCCCGCCTGTCAGCCGCTCTTCTTCCCCAGCTTCCTTCCTCTGGAAGCCAGCGCACCGCACCAGATCGATAAAACTCCTCCAGAGCCCTGCACGCCACCCCCTCCCTCATTTGCTCTCTCTCTCTCTCTCTCTCGTTCTCTCTCAATCGAGCTCCATCCGAGCCATCGTGCTCCCTGCCTGGTGAGCCCTTGCTCGCGCTGCTGGTCTAGAGAAGGATCACGCCTCCTCGCGCATCCGTTTGACCCTTCTCCTGTGCAGACCCCGCTCCACATCGCCGGATTTCGAGCTTCTCCGGCGCCGTTCTCCAGGGAGCTCGCCCTTGCCGGTGACAGCCCACCTCGGCCTCCCTCGTCGACTTCTTCTTCTTCCACGCCGGCCTTCTCCTCACTGCAGTGGAGCTCTAGGGGATGGCCACCTTGCTCCTTGTCGACGCCGTCGTCCGAGAAGCGCCGCCGAACCCTGCGCCGCGCCACCCGTCGCCGCTGGCCTCTTCCGGAGAGGATCAGCGACCATTGACTCCATCCCCGCCCTCCCCGTGCCGCAACGACCCTCCTGGCACTTGACCTCATCGCCCCTGTTGCCGACGACTCGATTCCGGCACAGTTGGCCAGGCAGGCCAAGCCGAGCGGCCCAAATTTTCTGTTACTGTTTATTCTCGCGAAATTAATCAATTAAATAATCAGAAAAAGGTTTAAAACGTGTAAAAATCACAGAAACTTCATCCTAGATCCAAAAATTGCAAATAATATATCATTGGAATCATCTCATCATGTAGAATATTTTAGAACTGTCAAAGCTGCATTTTCTGCATTGGAATTATCTCTATTAATTAAATAATTGCACTGTACATACATGCATATCATCATTTTCATGCATCATTAAAATATAAAAATTTTATATTTAGAATCTACTAATTAATTTATGTCATCCTAGAATTAATTAGAATTTATGTGCCTGTAGATTATTTATAAATGATTATTTACTCTTAGCTAGGGAGTAGTTCATTATAAATTCATATGTTAATAATAAATGGCAAAATTTGTTCAGAAATTAGTTTATAACCCTATCAATATTATGAGAAACTAAAATTGTAGTTGATGCCTTCAAGAACCATATTAAGGAAATTTAGAAGTAATTTTCCTATTATGACCCATTTAGTATAGCATAGAAATTCATTCTTTTAGGCAAAAATCAGAAACTTGCCATATAATTACAGATGGCGTGTTAATTTAATAAACTCCATCCGCATGAAAGCATTTGCATAACAATCCCTGTCATACGCCTTCATGAGCATATCATTGCATGCCGATCTTGTCATCGCATGACCTTAGCATTTTTATTAGGTGCATAGCTAATCACTCTCGCATATCATTTCATGCACTTAGGAAACAACGCGAAAGACTAGCAACTTGCTCTAGCTGCTCCGGAGGCGTCTGTCGCGGAAGATCTTCCGCTTGTTTGTGCTAACTCTCAGCAAACCGAAGACAAGCCCCAGTTCATTAACCTTATTTTAAAATTCTTTTATTTTATCGCAATGTATTATATGGTTAATGTACTGTGCATTAAGTTGTAGGAGTTGTTTGAAAATCATAGACTGCTTGATAGTGCCAATTACCCATGTTGCTTGTATATTGGTACAGGTAACTCGGTGTAGAGCTAGGCTAAGTCATAATTGACGGTAGAAGTCGAGTGAATGAGAAACCTCACTCGCGAGCTATAGGTGGTTACCCAGGTTACTCTTATCCCCTCAAATGTTAAACCTGAGATCGGGCAGGGAGTAGTTTGCCATGAAGCCATGTTTCCTCTGTGGACTCATGGCCAGAGTGTGGTAGCTCTGTCTGTATCGGTTAAGGACCGATTCGAGTGTGGCCTAGTTGAGCAAGTTTGAACAGTATTGAATGCATACTAGGGACGTGGGACCTAGGAAACCGACGTAGCTCGATACCGTAGTGGTTGGACGTAACCCTACCTTTCTTTCGGCGGAGAGTAGAGAAAATCCTTGGATCTAAACATAGATGCACCTGGCGTGGTGATTGCATGGAGGACCATATGCTTGGGAGAGGTGCGCGTCGGACCGGCCCTATGGTATTGTTATGGTATTGTTGTGAAAGGTTGACACGTGCGGCTTTCAGGAAGCGCGTACGTGTCGTGTACTTCGGGTTTTTCCAGCTGATGTAAATCGACTATAATCGCTGCCCCTCACAGTAACGAGTACCGCTTGTTCTCTGTGTCATGTCGTAGTAATAACTAGATTTAATTAATAATATGAAAGGTCATGCTTAGTTTATAGACAACCATGTTTGTTATAGTTTTTAGTGCCAATTAAATTTATATTCTTTGAACTTAATTTACCGCTAAAAGATAAAAGTAAGTATCCACTAATAGTGCTATGTTTTATGCAAATAGCCATCTCTATGAGTCAGCCTCTCATGCTTAGGAGTTGACTGTAGTTAGCCATTTTTGACGGGCAAGTCTTGTTGAGTAATTAGTACTCACAGTTTGTTGTTTCCTTTTTTGCTGTGGTGTAGCTCTTCCTCTTTGTAGCTGGTGTGACTGCCGCGGAAAGGTGATGTGGGAAGGTGAAACCCTGCGGACTGGTCCGTTGACTGGGTTCCTTCTTCACCTACTCCAGGTCGTGAGGATTGAAGCATGTCTTAGAGCAAGATATGTTTCATATTAGAAAACCGTCGTATCTTTTCTGTAACCCTTTCGCTATATTTTAAACTCTGTTTTAACTTATCTCTCCTAAGACCACTTGAACTTTATTGCAAGACTTTAATCGGTTTCCTATATTTTAAATTATCACTCGTGTTGTACTATTTGGTTATTGTTGTTCAATATCACCCGAGATCGATCCTAGGAGAGCCGTCTAGTGTTTTGGGTTGTTCTGCCACAGATTGGTATCAGAGCTAGATTGGGGTTAGTACAACTAAAAAGAGTTATTTTCGAAAATTACTCGACGGTGAAGTCCTAGTTAGTTAGCCCACATTAGGATTATACTAGTTTAATTCTTAGGTGGCAATGCTAACTTTGCATTCATGCATTTTACTTTCCGTTGTTTAATTTTATTGCAATGACAACTACGCCCAGGTAAGAAGGTAAGGTACGCACTCGAATGCGGTGAAATTCGAGGGCTCATCCATACAAGGTTCAGGGGTATGGAGTGTTCGGTACAGCGATCAGTACGAGAAGTGAATATGTTTTTCGTAACATATGAAACATTTGCCGTCTAATGGGGAGTGCGGCCATTCGCCACCTAATGGTAAGTGTGTACCTCTTGCCGTATGATGTGAATCACGGTCATGTCCCTCGAGACGTGGCTTACTTGAGGACGCCCCGTATGGCAATGATATGTAACGTAAGTTTTTATTTTCGTATTGCCTGCCTGTGGATGCATGATCTCTTTTTCTGCAGGTATGCTAACTTCGAATTAGTTCATTTAGAAAGCGACTAACTGAGTCTTGAGAGTTCGTGTTTGCCACCGAAGTTTGGTATGGTCACTATATTAGACCAATTCTTTTTGTTTTGATGACGACGTAGGACCGACATATTGTCATGGCATAGCATTGCATCTGCATGAAAGTTAAAACACAACACACCTAAATATCCTCTGAAAAAAAAAATCGAATCTCCTATTTGGGTCTGAAATACCTTTACATTTGTTCCCTTGACCCAAAAATCTCCAAGCTTTAGTGCCAAATAGGTCCTAATCATAGATATTCCTGAGTTCAGCTTTTGCTGCCAGCTTCAAAAATTCATATCTTTTGATCTGTTGCTCATATGAGGGCGAGTAAATAGGCATTGGAAAGCTATGAAAGTCCTCTACGACTTTTCTATTCAGCTCCAGTTCTGGTTTTGCCTTTATCAGTGTCATAAGTGATTTCTGTGACTGCTGTCAGTCCGGGACAGAATTGGTGTTGTGCTGTTTTTGGTCATATTTCACATACAAGCTATCGTGTCAAGCGAATTTTTTACTTGTGTGCTGACCTTAATTCAGGTGTTAAGTGAGGAACCTCGCTTGTGGTCAGTGAGAATGTTCATACTCTTGTTTTAATGTTCTCTCCATCTATGACTTCTGTCGAGTTCCTTACTAACATTTTATGCACTTGTATGGCAGAATGGTGGGTACCCGTAGCATGGCTGAGATCTATAAGGGGCAATCCTCTCAGCAAGGAGCACCTCCGCAAGTGCCTCCACCAGCACCACCTCAAGTGACCGTCGAACAGTTGATGGCCACTCAAAAGAAGTTGATGCAGATGTTGGTTCAGAACCAAGACAGGGGTGCAAATGTCAATCAAGCTCCTCAACAGCCACAGCAAGCAACTTACTCAGAGTTCTTGGCAACTCATCCGCTAGTGTTTACTAATGCTGCTGATCCTCTGCATGCGGATGACTGGCTTCGCACCTTCCAGTCCAAGTTTGGGCTTATCAGGTGCACTGAACACCAGAAGACTCTTGCTGCCCAACAGCTTTGTGGTCCTGCTGGAGCCTGGTGGGCCAATTATGAAGCTGCACTGCCCGCTGATCAGCAAGTCGAGTGGGCAGAGTTTTGTGCTGCTTTTCGTACACATCATATTCCTGAGAGTCTTATGAACCGCAAGCTGCAGGAGTTTCTGAATCTTCGACAGGGTTAGGATAGCATGCATGACTACTCGCAAGTTTAATCACCTTGCGCGGTATGCCTCTCACCATGTGGACACCGATCAGAAAAAGAAAGAGTGTTTCAAGAGAGGATTGAGTAAAGCTCCGTGATCGCCTGGCACTCTAAAACCAGGGTACTTTTAATGATTTGTTGCGTGCGGCTATCACTCAAGAGGTTGCCATACACACCCATTAGGAGCAGAAGAAGAAGAAGAAGAAGAGGATGATGGTTGGTTCTTCAAGCCAAGCTCCTTTGAAGTATCGTTTTGCTATCACTTCTCTTACTGGTCAGATGTTTTGAGCTGCAGGGCCGCAAGGGGGAAGCTTTCGTCCTCCTTCCTTTCAGCAGCCAAGGGCCCTTAATGCTCCACCTCAGTAGCATACTCATGGGTCTAGACCTCCACTGCAGCAAGCTCTCCAAAGTGTACGGTCTGGCGCTTATCCGTGCTACAACTATGGCAAGACTGGTCACTTTGTAAAAGATTGTCGCCAGCCGAGGTAGCAGCCCAACCACAACAATAATGCCCGTCCTCAAGCTGCCTACAGAGCGCCTCAGCCAAGAAATAATGCACCTAGGATTGGCCGAGTCAACTACACTGCTCTGGGTGATATTCCAGAAGGTGAAGAAGTACTCGCGGATATGTTTTTCATACATGACCATTCTGTGTTCGTACTTTTTGATTCCGGTGCTACACATAATTTAATAAGTGCGGCATGTGTGGCAAGGTGCCAATTAACCACAACCATTACGAGAGTACCTTATGCCATTACATCTTCGCGTGGAAAAATATTCACCACTCAAGAAATCCAGCACGCCCCTCTGAGTCTAGAAGGAAGAATCTATCCCTCAAATTTTATAGTGTTGAAGGGGCCGGGAATAGATATGATTTTGGGCATGAAATGGATGAAGTATCACAAAGCCGTGTTGCACGTCGCTCCTTGTGAAATTTATTTTAATTCTCCACTCCATGGCCCAACATTGTTGAAATTATCTTATCCCCAAGCTGCTACATCATTGCTTTGTCACATAACCGGTCAAAGATTAGAGGAAATCCCAGTAGTGTGGGAATATCCAAGATGTTTTCCCCGAAGACTTACCGGGTATGCCTCCGGACCGAGAAGTGGAGTTCCAGACTCCAACCTGGAACCGCTTCTATCTCAAGAAGACCATATAAGATGGCACCCAATGAGTTGGCTGAATTGAAGGTGCAATTGAAAGAGCTTATGGACAAAGGTTTCATTCGTCCTAGCTCATCTCCGTGGGGATGTCCTGCTCTTTTTGTGAAGAAGAAGGACGAAGCTCTGAGGTTATGTGTGGATTATTGATCGTTAAATGCGGTCACCATCAAGAATAAATATCCACTGCCTCGCATTGATATCTTATTTGATCAATTGGTTAGTGCTAAGGTTTTCTTGAAGATTGATCTTCATTCTGGCTATCACCAAATTAAAATCCGTGCCGAAGACGTACCAAAAACCGCCTTCTCTACGAGGTACGGTTTATATGAATACCTCGTTATGTCTTTTGGACTAACAAATGCTCCAGCTTACTTTATGTATTTGATGAACTCAGTATTCATGCCTGAGCTGGACAAATTTGTGGTGGTATTCATCGATGATATTCTCATATACTCCAAGTCTGATCAAGAACAAGCTGAACATCTTCGCATCGTACTTCGGTGACTGAGAGATCATCAATCGTATGCCAAATTCAGCAAGTGCGAGTTTTGGCTGAAAGAAGTGCCTTTCTTTGGTCATGTTGTTTCTGTGGAAGGCATTGCCGTGGATCCAAGCAAAGTGCAAGATGTGCTGAATTGAAAGCCTCCTAAATCGGTCACTGAAGTCCGTAGCTTTCTTGGATTTACCGGATATTATCGGAGGTTCATTCCTAACTTCTCCAATGTTGCTAAGCCCATGACTGAGCTGTTAAAGAAGGACATCAAGTTTGTTTGGGATAGTGCTTGTGAATAAGCTTTCCAAACACTCAAGAAGCACTTGACCACTGCACCCGTTTTAACCCAACCCGACATCACTAAGCCCTTTGATGTGTATTGTGATGCTTCTAGTACGGGTCTTGAATGCATCTTAATGCAAGAAGGCCGTGTGATTGCTTATGCTTCAAGACAACTTCGACGTCATGAACAAAACTGTCTTACTCATGATCTAGAGTTGGCATCTGTGGTTCTAGCCTTGAAGATATGGAGACATTTTCTCTTGGAGAATCTTGTGTATCTTTACACAGACCACAAGAGTTTGAAATATATCTTCACTCAGCAAGATCTGAATATGAGGTAGAGGAGATGGCTAGAACTTATCAAAGATTATGAGTTGGAGATTCACTATCATCCTAGCAAAGCCAATGTAGTTGTCGATGCCTTCAGTCGCAAATCTTATTGTCACAACTGTCGAGTTTCAACAACATTACCTTCTCTTGAAGCTGAACCGAGCATCAGAGTTCTACCTCATGGGGCACTGTATAATCTTGCTTTTGTTCCGACTCTTCGGGAAGAGATAATTGAGGCCCAAAGGAAAGATGAGGGTATGCTGAAAATTAAAGAACGGCTCAAGAATGGAGAATCAATACCATTTAAAGAGGATGATGAGGGTACCTTATGATTCAATAACCGTATTATGGTACCTAAAAATCATGAGCTTCGTAAGAAGATCATGGACGAGGCTCACATGTCCAAATACACCATTCATCTCAGGAGTAATAAAATGTACCATGATCTTCGAAAGAAGTTTTGGTGGGCAAGGATGAAGAGAGAAATTGCTACGTATGTGTCCGAGTGTGACACTTGCCGGAAAGTCAAAGCGGATAATCTACGCTCAGCAGGTCCTCTCCAACCTCTGAGTATTCCGAGTTGGAAGTGGGAAAGTATAAGAATGAACTTTATTGTTGGACTCCCACTTACTTCCCAAAAACATGACTCCATCTGGGTCATTGTGGATAGGCTCACAAAATCAGCACACTTCATTCCGGTGAGCAACAATTACAACACCAGAAAGTATGTCGAGTTGTATATCTCTCGTATTCTTTGTCTGCATGGGGTACCCAAGACCATTGCGTCGGATAGAGGAAGCTCGTTTGTCTCTCACTTTTGGGAGCAACTACATGCTTGTTTGGGTACCAAGCTAATTCGAAGCTCCGCTTATCATCCGCAGACCGATGGTCAAACCGAGCGTGTCAATCAAATCTTGGAAGACATGCTTCGGTCATGTGTTCTCACTAGTGACAAGAATTGGGGTGAATACTTGCTTTTTGCGGAATTCTCCGACAATAATAGCTATCAAGAGAGCATAAAAATGTCACCTTTTGAAGCTCTATATGGTCGCTCAAGTTGAACTCCTTTGAATTGGTCTGAAACTGGTGAACGATTGAATTTTAGACCTGATTTAGTAGCTCAAGCCAAATAGAAAGTTCGAACCATTCAAGCGAACTTAAAGGCCGCTAAATCTCTTCAGAAAAGTTATACCGATAAAAGACGTCGTCCCTTGGAATTCCAAATAGGTGATCATGTCTACCTAAAGGTATCTCCTATCAAGGGTGTACAACGCTTTGGGATAAGAGAAAAGTTGGCTCTTCGATATATTGGTCCATTCCAAGTTCTGGAAAAATGTGGCACCGTCGCTTATCAACTGGAATTGCCATCTCAATTATAAGGAGTTCATGATATTTTTCATGTATCACAACACAAGAAATGCTTAAAGCTACCTTAAGATGCTGTGATTCCTGAGATTGAGCAATTGCAAGATCTCACTTATCCCGAGTATCCAATCGGCATTGTTGATCACAAAGATCGGGTCACTCGCAACAAGACTATTAGGTTCTGTAAAGTTCAATGGAGTAATCACTCTAGAGATGAAGCTACTTGGGAAACTGAAGAGTATCTCCGTACCAATTTTCTTGAGTTTCTCTAATCTCTGTAAGTTTCCTTTTTCCCGCTACTCCCTCTTTCTTTCTAAATCTTGGGACGAGATTTCTTTAAGAGGGAGGGCTGTAACATTTCATACTTTCAAACCTTCCAAAAAGGAGAAAGCTCAAAACTTTTAGAAACAAAAGTTATGAAGTAGGGGAACCAAATTTTTTTGGAAGGACATTACTCTAAGGTTGGCCAAATCCTTCAGACTTACTCCAAGCCAAAACATCGAATCCTTAACGAGTACCTATCTTCCAAATCCTGTACTTTCAAATCCAGTTTGAAATTTAACATGATTCTAAAAAAAAATTCCTTCCAAAAATGGTCTACCTCCTTGCCAAACTTCAAGATTTTCAGAACTGTGGAGTTAGTCTTTTTAGACCTTGGAAACTGGTTAACAGATCTACCTTCGGCGGATTTCTGTCCGCTTAACAGTTAGCTGTTTTCAAAATTTTATAACTCGCAGTATTTTTGGGATGTGCCTGTGCATGTCGGAAGGATGGGAGAAGACTTGGTCAAGAACATCTCCACCAAGTTTTGTTCATATCAGAGCTCAGGAGAAATTTCTTTAATACCCCCGAAGTTGGTTAACTGTTCTTGCAGCAGATTTTGTCTCCTTATCGGTTAACCGAATTCGAAATTCAATATCTTTCATCCTACTTGGGAAAAACCTGTGTATGTTGGTTATCGTGTAGACCACAGGGCGGAGAAAGGTTCTACCAAATTTTAACTCTTTTCGAGATCGTTTGCTCATTCTGTTTCTGCTCTCACAATGCCTAAGCGTTAAGCTTGACATTGCTTCCAGCAGATTTTTCCTACTATCCTTATCTATTAGCAATTTTCGAAATTACATATCTTCCTCATTCTTTTGAAAAACCCTGTGCATGTCGTTTATGTTGGAGAACATATGTCACAGATCCGCTTTTGTCCCAAAACTGCTTAAGTATTAAGCTCGGCTGGACTGCTATTGACATGCGGGGCCCACCTGTCAGCCCCTCTCCTTCCCCAGCTTCCTTCTGGAAGCCAGCGCACCGCACCAGATCGATAAAACTCCTCCAGAGCCCTGCACGCCACCCCCTCCCTCATTTGCTCTCTCTCTCGTTCTCTCTCAATCGAGCTCCATCCGAGCCATCGTGCTCCCTGCCTGGTGAGCCCCTGCTCGCACCGCTGGTCCAGAGAAGGAGCACGCCTCCTCGCGCATCCGTTTGACCCTTCTCCTGTGCAGACCCGCTCCACATCGGAGCTCTAGGGGACGGCCACCTTGCTCCTCATCGACGCCGTCGTCCGAGAAGCACCGCTGAACCCTGCGCCGCGCCGCCCGTTGCCGCCGGCCTCTTCCGGTGAGGATCCGTGACCGTTGACTCCATCCCCGCCCTCCTCGCGCCACGGCGACCCTCCTGGCACTTGACCTCATCGCCCCCGTCGTTGGCGACTGGATTCCGGCGAGCGCGCCACCGCGTGCCGGTGAGCCGACGCCATGGCCGTGCCTGGCGCGGCCGTTTTGGCTG
>BCLG01001346.1:65941-80034 GCA_001602295.1 Zoysia matrella | reverse complement strand
GAGCTCAGGCAAGGGCAAAGCCCTTGACCGCGCCATGCGCACGCACCGGGCAGAGTGCGCTCTGCCTGGCACGCCGCAGTTTCGGCTCCCCGCCGGCCCCGGCAAGTGCCGCACCACCACCACCGACCCTAGGACCCCCTTGTACACGCACACCAGTCTCTGGCCGTGTCGCACACGCACCCGCGGGGTAGGGAACGCTGACATGCGCACGGGGCACGCCCGGAACGCACCCGGCACGCCTAGAGCACGTTCAAAGAGCCCGAAGAGCCCGAGTACGAGGAAGAACCGAGGACGCCGCTGAAGGCAAGTCCTAACACCCCCTTGTAAGACCCCCTTTCAGAAAGGAGCATCTATGTGCCACCTGTACCATTCTCTGAATCCGTAGCTGGTACGCACATTCAGAACAAAGTGGTATTTATTACCCGTACTTTATTACAACACACTACACAACCTACGAGGTTCGACAAACAAGTCTAGAGTATAAGCATGAGTCGGCACAGCGACTCTAGATAAATCACACCTAGTCTATACACACACCACAGGCAACTTGACGGCGGACGAGACTTCTACTCTTCGTAGTCAGCATCTTCTCTGTCATCCTCGTCTTCTGAGCAAAATAGCAACAACAGAAGGAGTGAGTACAAAGGTACTCAGCAAGTCTCAACAAGAAGTAGGTAAGGGGTTTCACCGTAGCGAAGCAAGGACAACTTGAGGGTAAAGTTTTGCAGAAAGCATGTTTTCATGCCGGCTTCCTATTAGAAGAGAATTTAAAGAAGAGAGAAAAGCATTTGATATATTTTAGTAGAGTGGACCTGGGAAAGGTTTTCACTCCTCTCCGCAGTTCTCAAGTTTTATATTCGGCGTAAGCACTCTCGTACCGGCCCTAGGCACATAGCCACGCAATTTCAAAACACGAGTAGCTACACCCACTCACGTATCAAGGCAATGAATAAAGTCTAATCGTAGGGCGCCCGAACAATAGCATATCAATACCGTGACAATAGCCTATCCGAAAAGATTTTTAACTCTGCAGAGGTTGTACACTGTACCCACAGGTTATGTTACTCCTGATCATTAGAGTTGCATAACGCCTATCCCACATCTACGCATTTTTCCACAGATTCCACCCAAGGTGTAAACAGAGGCCATCCCTCGGGGTTTTCCAGGCCGTCGATGACGCGTCGATACATTTCCGAAGCCGAGTCGTGAATATCCACCACATTCACGTATTTTCCTGGTCCCCTCCAATCCCGAGTATTACCAAACCAGAGGCTATATCTGTGGGCTTACGCTCCCATGACACGGGCAATTACCGTCGAAGGTCAGGCAGCGAATCATCTCACGCCCTTCTCCTGTTCCCTTGTGTCTTCACTACCGACCCCCCAGTGGTTCGATGTGGAAAGAATACGTAGAGAGAATAAGTCCTGCCCAAAAAGTACAAGTTCTGTGGTTGCACGGGAATTACCAAGTCGAGGGCTAACGAACTGGTCCTTATATGGCAGGGGTGGCGGTCTCGTCCACGGCAGGTGGACCACAGCGAAGCCTATACACCTATCACCATCACCTCAGGTGAGTCCCACCCCACGGCCAGAAACATCCCATCTTCACCTAGCACCAGTTGTTCTAATCCCATCCCTTTTGTTGATACTCACACCACCAAACTCTTTTAACTCATTTTGGAAATTAATGGTAAATGGTGTGGCGGTGTAGAGCACCGCAGATGGAGTCCTGAGTAGTTCTAGTAACAAGGTAGTATCTGTTCCGTAAAACTAACTAGGAACGGAATTCTTATAGTTATCAAGGACACGTCGGTAATGGTTTCCAAGGGAAATATCTATATTTATACAGCAAGTTACTGACATAAATATAAATACCTAAGATCAAATAGGTATTAAACTACACAAGGTTTAGCACATTCCAAAGTAGGCTAGCATTGCTGTCTATCGGCGCGATAAATAAAACATGGGTTCAATGGGCTTAAGATGGGTTAGGACTTACCTTCAGTTGCTTCTTCGAAGTCCGCTTCAGGCTCAGGTTCTTCGGGCTCTTGGGCGGCTTCAACTTCTTCTTCTTCTGCTACAAACAATAGTTACAATAAGACTACCAAAGAACAACTAAGAAACTAAGAAAAGAAACAATCACCAAACAAGTTATGGAGTTTGAATAGGCTAGGATGGTAGGGCTCATGATGTGGGTTCCAATGGTATATTGGTTGTGATGATTGGAGTTAGGATGTGGCGACAAAGTTACCGGCAATGTGCTATGACGGACTGCAGAAAAATCTGTCTGGACACGGGGTTCGGCCAGTGTCCATGCCTTCTGGGCACTCAGGTGCCCGAAATCGGGGATTTTCCCGTGGACCCGTGGGTTGTGGTGAAAGTTCGGGGTTTTCGTGGACACGGGAAAGTTTAGGGTTTTCGTGGACACGTGAAAGTTCGGGGTTTTCATGGACACGTGAAAGTTCAGAGTTTTCGTGGACACGGGAAAGTTCGGGGTTTTCGTGGACACGGGAATGTTCGGGGTTTTTGTGGACATGTGAAAGTTCGGGGTTTTCGTGGACACGGGAATGTTCGGGGTTTTCGTGGACACGGGAAAGTTCGGGGTTTTCGTGGACACGAGAAAGTTCGGAGTTTTCGTGGACACGTGAAAGTTCGGGGTTTTCGTGGACACGAGAAAGTTCGGGGTTTTCGTGGACACGGGAAAGTTCGGGGTTTTCGTGGACACGGGAAAGTTCGGGGATTTCGTGGACACGCGAAAGTTCGGGGTTTTCATGGACACGGGAAAGTTCGGGGTTTTCATGGACACGAAAAGTTCGGGGTTTTCAAGGACACGGGAAAGTTCAGGGTTTTCATGGACACGGAAAAGTTCGGGGTTTTCGTGGACACGGGAAAGTTCAGAGTTTTCGTGGACACGTGAAAGTGTCGCGATGGGTCTGACGTGTTCTAAAGCTCACTGGCCAGTGTCCTTGACTTCAGGCGACTCGTTGCTGGGCTGGAACGGGATTCGAACGGGTCGGCCGCGCTTTCGGCGATACCGGACGCGCTCCCGACTTCGGTCCGCGTTCCCGGCAACTTGACCACAAGTCTCGAGGCAACAACTAGCGTCCCGGAATCTTTGGGTTGAACTCTACGCAACAGTGGGGTTGGGGTTAGCATTCGACTTCTGTCGGAGCGGAAACGTAGCGTGCCAGAGCGCGCTCCGGACGCGCTCTGGACTCGCTCTGGCGCTCTGGACTCGCTCTGGGCGTGCGGATTTGCGCGTGCGTTCCCGGCGGCACAGACCTCGGATTCACACGAAACTTGGCCTGCACTTTCCCTATGACCGGGAACACGTGATGACGAGCGTGATTTTGCCAGCCGACTGGAAACGACGGCAGACGGCATGTGGGTGGCGGAGCACAGCGGTGACTCCCGTGCACCGGCCAAACGGCGCTACGGCTACCTATTTCTCTTGCTCGGTTAGCTTCCTAGGGGACTTGAAAGGTTACTTGTGCGGGTAATTTGAGAAGGGCGGCCGGGAAGGGGGTGTTCACAGGAGAGGGGTGGCGGCGGCCGAGGTTGGGGAGGACACAAAATTGACGGTGGTGGAGGGCGGTTTCCGGTGAGGGCGGGGTCATGGACGAGCTCTGGGAGGTGGTGGAGCGAAGGGGACGCGAGAGCGTGACGTTGGGCTTCTTTTATAGCCGGGCGGCGCTCGGCGGTGTGGTTCGACACAGGCTCAGTGGGCAGCAGGTTTTGGCGGCTTCAGAATAATTGGCGGCTTCGTGTCCACGGCCCGGTTGTCTAGCTTCATCGGGAGATCAGCGCACGGCCACCTCGGCACGTTGGCAGGTCGGCAAGCGGCGGGCGGTGGCCGGCTTCAATGGCGTCGCGACAAGGCCGCCGCTCAACCGAACGTCAATGACGTTGCTTTTCCCCCCGGCTCCGGCACGATGGCAAAGGTTGACGGCGATGTGCAGCGCCGTCACTGCCCTCCTTTGGTGCGACTCACTAGCGCTGCTAGGTGGGGCTGGCCTACCCTGCCGGCCGACTTACGTGCGGCGAGCGGTGACAAGGAAGACGACAGAGGAGGAGCGCAGCTGGGCCCGAGGGAGAGAAAGTGGGATGAAGGCCGGGCCGGAGGAGAGAAAAAGGAGAGGAAGCGGGCCGGCCTGGGAAAGGAATTTTCGGCCCACTAGCAAATTTCGGATTTTCCCCTCCTTTTTCCTATTCTATGTGAATTCTAAATTGAATTTAGTGCTAAAGATTTTTGGGAAAAATTCAAACTCCAAATAAAACCTCGAGGCGAAAGGGAAAATCAATCACTGGTCAAACTTCAAGTTTTAAGTTTTCGAAATTTTGAATTTTATTAAGCTATTTCTAGCTTTAGTTCTTTTTAAAGGAAAATTTTAAAATTGGCCTAAACTAGATTTGTCAAAGAAAGAAAAATTTTTAAAACCCCATTTTTTTTAACTTAACTTGAGGTTTGGGATGTGACACCCCTTGAGCCACTTTGAACCCATGTTTTACTACTGCACCTATAGAGCTTAATGCTAGCCGTTATTTCTTAAACGCTGTTAAAACATTGTGTAGTTTTATACCCACTTGTTACCAAGTATTTTATGTTAATGTCAGTTACTTGATATAGTTAATATGATTTGCCACTTTGTTAACCGTTCGACGACGCCCCCTTGTTATCCATAGGAAAGTTGCCTTAAATAGTACAATGGCTTAGGACCCCAATTACGGTGCCTTGCACCGCCACACCATACACCATTCATTTTGCAAAGTGCGTTAAAAGGTGTTTGGTGGTGTGAGTGAAATAAAATGGGTCGAGATTAGTGCAACTGGTGCTAGGTGAAGAGTGATGATTTTGATCGTGAGGTGGGGTTCACAAGAGGTGATGGTGATGGTGATAGGTGTATAGACTTCGGTATGGTTCACCTGCCGTGGACGAGTCCGTCACCCCTGCCATATAAGGACCGGTTCGTTAGTGCTCAACTTAGCAATTTTTGTGCAACCACAGAACTTGTACATATTGGGTGAGACTTATCCACGCTATGTAGGTTTTTCACATTGAGCCACTAAGAGGTCGAAGTGACACAAGAGGCCAAGAGCAAAGCGTGAGATAACTCGCTGTCCGGTTTTCGACTATGTAATTACCCGCGTCATGAGACCGTAGGCTCACGGATATAGCCCCTGTTTTGGTAATACCCGACGTAGTAAGGGACCACAAAAAGATGTGACTGTGGTGAATCTTCACGATCTGGCTCTGAAAATGTATCGTCACGTCATCGGGAGTGAAACCCCGACGGATAGCCCCTGGATGCGTCTTGGGTGGATTCTGTGGAAACCTATGTAGTTGTGGGGTAGGCATTGTACAACTCTATTAATCAGGAGTAGCATAACCTGTAGATACAGTGTACAATCTCTGTTGAGTGTAAAAATCCTTTCGGATAGGCCGTTGTCACGGTATTGACATGCTATTTGTTCGGGTACCCTATGATTAGTTTTTTATTAGTTTTTTTATAATGTCTTTGATGTGTGAGTGGGCGTAGACGTCCGTGTTTTAGAAATATGTTGGCTATGTGCCGAGGGCCTGTATGGATGCGTGCTAGTGCCCGATTAAAACTTGAGAACTGATGGAAAGAGGGAAAGACTTTCTCAGGTTTACCCTACTAAAATATGATAAATATTGTTTTCTGTTCTGTTTGAAAACCTATCGATTAGAAAGCCCCTGCATGAAAACTTGTTTTCCGCAAAAATAAAAACCCTCAGCCTTTTCTTACTTCGCTTTCGCGAACCTTACCTCTCCCTACCATTAAGACTTGCTGAGTACTTTTGTACTCACTCCTCCTTTTGCAGTTGTTTGTTCAGAAGATGAAGACGAGAAGGATGACGTCGACTATAAAGATTAGAAGTCTCGCTCTTCGCTCGAGTGTTGCCTTTGGTCTAGTAGTAGTTGTCTAGTAGGTGTGATGTTTGAATAAGAGTCGCTGCATCGACTAGTTGATTGTAATATAAGCTATATTTGTTAGGCTGTTTCCGAAGACATGTAGTATGTTAAACCCGTACGTGTAATAATATCATTTCATTCTTAATGTGCGTACTAGCTATCGATCAAAAAATTGGTACATGTGACACAAAGACACTGTTTACTGAAAGAGGGTATTACAACTCCGGCTACACCGGCGCCAACCTTTACCTCACCCTCGACGGCTCCGCCACGATCACGTCCACCGGCCTCATCGAGATGACCAACACCGCCTCGACACACCAAAAAGGTCACGGCTCACGCCTTCCACCCGACTCCGCTGCGCCTCCGCTCATCTCCGGACGGCGCGGTGCAGTCCTTCTCCGTCACCTTCATCTTCGGCATCGTCTCCAGCTACACCGACTTCAACGCACGGCCTGGCCCTCGTCTTCGTCCCTGCCGGGCGCGCTCAGGGACCAGTACATCGGCCTCACCAGCATCCATGTAACGACGGCGAGGCGAGCAACCACAGGTTCGCCGTGGAACTCAACACCGTGGCCGTGCAGAACATCGAGTTCCACGACATCAACGGCCTCAGCTCGGTGCAGTCACACGATGCAGGCTACTACGTCGACGACAAGAGAGGCAGCTTCACGAGCTTGAGTCTCATTAGCCGCCGAGACGCGATGCAGGGCGTGGGTTCTCAGCTGGAGGCACGACGCAGATCAACGTGATCATGGCTCTCCTCGGAATGGCAAAACCCAAGAAACCATTGTTCTTCGCCACCAAAAATCTGTCAGACGTGCTAATTGAGCCGTCATACATCGGCCTCACCTCATCGATAGGCCCGGTAATATTGGCTTGAGCATCAGCGTGGTCTTGCTCTGTTGCCGGGCTTCGAGTCTGAAAGAGATCCCAGCCCACAGATATTGGCTAGCCCATTGAATGTAGAATTCTAAGAGGCCCATTCACGTTGAAGTAAGGTTTAGGCCTTATTAGGGTAGTTGTGCTTATGCACTTGCTTTCGGGGACTGTACCATGCATTCATCACGTGGACGTAAGATGTACGTACATCTTACTTCATGACTCCTCAAAAGCTGCACAAGCTTACAACTTGGAAGCAAGAAAACAAGTGGCTTACTATATAAAGGTCCACTCTCAATCCACGTTAGATAATCATATACAACAATATTTTTAATTTGGACTTGGGACTTAGTCGTTGTTGACTACTACATGCCTGCCTGGCTAAAATCTTGGATCCTGTACTGTTGGACATGTTGCATTGCTGACAGCCCACGCTTCTGTTTTCTCCACTGGAAGGCAGACTAGCTATTCGATCTGGTTTTCCTATAAAATGGCTTTAATTTGTGAGCAACACTGGAACGATTTGCTTATTACACAGTTCTTCCAAATCATGTAACAGGAATTTTATTCGTTTCTTGTCTTTGTTGTACTACAGGGATACTTTGTTTGTTATAGGAGTATTTAACTAGAAGGTTAGCGTGTGCGTTTGGGTGCCTTAGATCCACAATCTAACTATATCTAAATATTGTATTATCCTCTTTGTTTTTACCATTGTTATGTTATATCACTATTATTTTCATGCAAGTTTTTTGTTGAAAAAACTAGTGTGTGATTTACAATCTGTGAGGTATTTTTTGCTTATCATGCCAATGATGTGTTATTTATAAAAATATGTATAAATGCATTCTTTTTTTATAACTATAATGTTGGGAGGTGTTTATCCAACCAGTGTGGTAATTTCTACACCTTGAGAGTGAAATGTGGTGGTAACTTCTTCTTCTTTTTTTTACAAAATACTAAGATATTAGTAATAGATAATGAGAAGTGAGAGCATCACTTTTAGTTGAAAGACTCTATTTAAATTAGAAAAAAAAATTAAAGAAACCTGCTTACACATAAGGGAAGTTTTACATACCCACCTATACATATTAGGGATGTTGACATAAGCACCTGCATGAAAATTTATTGCAATAAAAAACTGACGTATAAAAAGAAAGAAGAAAGAAGACTTTGGAACTTCCAAGTTGACTTTTCGAACTGGCGATTATTTAACTTAAAACCACATGAAGATTCTGTTCTCGATGCTCTGCTTCACGTGCGTCGACGGCGCCGAAAATGGAAGCGCCGGCCGCTCGTCAACTTGTTGCGCGTCTTCAGAGACGGTGGATCTCTGAAGAACACAGAGTGGAAGGCGTCGTTCGTGGCTTTGATCTGAGCGAGATGGGGATGTTCGAAAATTGCCGTTCAAAACAAATCTTCAGTCTATGTTCGAGTTCTAGTCGACGTACCTGTTCAAGATGCTTGTTTCCTTTTCATTCTCAGTCAGTAGCTAGGAGAAGAAATTTTCTTTTAACAAAGTACCTAGCAACTTACAAGTGACAAGAGCTTCTAATATTTTTCCAAGGATTTACAAGTCAACCACAGCACATTTGAATTTAGGGACAAAATGTCAATCAACATGGACATCAGATTGGGAGCAGCTAGATCTAGATCCTATATTCACAATATAGCACGCCTGCCTAATCGTACGGTATTATGATTATCATCGACCTTCTGTTATGTCCGGCGTCATCGTGTCCACGCTGACCGCCGACCACGGGTACTGCTGGTGCTGCGCGGAGGACTGGTCGAACGTCGACAACCCTTCACTCTGCTGCATCATGCTGAGCAAGCTCATGTTCGCCGGCGTCAGCTCGGGCAGCGGCGCGTCGCCGTCGAGGCACTGCATGACGTGCCGCATGGTGGGTCTGGCGCTGGGGAACGGGTGCGAGCAGATCAACCCGAGCGTGAGCACCAACCGCGCCTCGTCGGCGTCGTACCGGCCCTGCAGCTTGGCGTCGACCGTCTCCAGCAGCGCGCCTTTCTGCCAGTACTCGAGGACCCGGTCCACCAGCATCAGCTTCCGGCCGTGCTGCGCGGCGCCGGTGCTGACGGGCCGCCGCGCGCAGGCGACCTCGAGCAGGAAAGCGCCGAACGCGAACACGTCGGTGAGCGGCGACGCCTTCCCGGACCGCGCGAGCTCCGGCGCGATGTACCCCATGGTGCCGACAACGCGCGTGGTCTGCAGGTCGGCGCCGTGGTCGTGCAGCCGCGCGAGGCCGAAGTCGCCGAGGTGCGCGGTCATCGCGCCGTCGAGGAGGACGTTGCTCGCCTTGACGTCGCGGTGGATGACCACCTTGTCCCACTTCTCGTGGAGGTAGAACAGCCCGGACGCCACGTCCTTGATGATGCTGAACCGCCGGTCCCAGTCCAGCACCGGCTTGTTCTCCTCGCCGTGGAGGTACTTGTCCAGGCTGCCGTTCGCCATGTAGTCGTAGACGAGTAGCAGCTCGCCCTTTCTCCGACAGTAACCGAGCAGCTGCACGAGGTTGCGGTGCCGCAAGTGGCCGATGCTGACGACCTCGGCGATGAACTCCCGTATACCCTGGCTCGAATCGTGGGACACCCTCTTGACGGCGACCTCGGATTTGGACTTCGGAAGCACCCCCTTGTACACCTTGCCGAAGCCGCCGACGCCGAGGATGTTCTTGGTCTTGAACCCTTCCGTCGCGGCGAACAGGTCCCTGTACGAGAACCGGTGCGGCCCGAACTCCACCTCCCAGTCTTCTCTCAGCTCGGCGTACGTCTGCCGCCGGATGAACAGAACTGCTGCAGCCGCCGCCGCCGCCAAGATCAACGCTGAAACCGCGATCGGCAACGCGATCTTCAAGACCTTGGACGGACTGTTGGTACCGCCAGCTGAAGGCAGCTTCGGCATGTTCTTGTAGTCGATGGGTGGCGCAGGTCCGTCGACCGCGAAGCTCCATGCGAGCACGATGTGCTGCGACTTGATGGGACCGGTCGCGGCGGAGAAACCAACGTACGCTCTGTCGGTGAGCACGGACGAGAGGTCGGAAACGTTGGTGAGCAGAGGCTTGGATGGTTTGTCGACTCCCATGGAAGCCAGAGTGACATTGACCTCTTTCCTCTCCCCATCATACTCCACCCAAACCTGCATCGCCTCGCCGCTATCAAGATTCAAGCTCCTGAACGCACCGTCCGCGCCGTCGTAGAACCCAGCACCGTGCGCCGGCGCGGAGACGGGGACGCCGACGTCGAGGCCGACGTGGTTCCCATCGACGTCCTGCATCTCGGTGTTCTGAATCGTGTCGAGCTCGACCGCGAAGGTGCGGTTCATCGCCTTGCCGTCGAGGAAGCCCATGTGCTGCGCCCACGACGCGTCGGAGAAGTTCGTCGTCGGGGAGACGAGGAACGCCATCCCGTCCGTGCTGAGGTCGGGGGCGTAGCCGGGGACGATGGCGAACACGAAGGTCGCCGAGAAGGACCGCGCCGTGCCGTTGGGGGAGTCCTTGAACCGGAACGGCGTCCGGTAGAACGCGTGCCCGTCGGTGTTCTCCCCGTTGTTCGTCAGCTTGAGGAGACCTTGCGGTGACACGCTGGCCGCGCCGTCGAGGGTAAGGTCGCTGGCGCTGGCTCCGGCGCCGCCGAAACCCGAGAAGACAAACTGCTCGTTGCTCGCGGCTGCACAGAATCCCGGAAGAAGAAAAAGAAGGTAGTAGTAGATCATGGCGAAGGAGAACAGAAGGAAGGACACCGGCAGGCGCTGCTTATTCTTCCTCTCCATCGTGTCTGGACTGAGGAAGGGGAACTCTCACCAAAAGATGCGATCGAGTTGTATACTAGTACGGCTGTGTGGTTTTCAGGTCCAGTTAATCCTATCCTCCCTGCCAACTACGCTGATTGTTTATACCTTGGTTCGCAGCGATTGGTCAACCAGAGCACAACTTGCTGGCTGCAAGTAGATAGACGGCCGACAGGTCGCAGCAGCGGTTCGTCTCTCTCTCTCTCGTTTAACACATGGAGGTCCTTGTCTGAACTATCTATCGTCGAATCGAACACGCAGGAGCGACGCAATGGTACGCCAAGAACCGTCTTTTGATTCGTCTTGGCTCGTTGTTTCCAGCCTTTTGCCTGAAATTTACAACGATGACGGCACAACGCAGAAAAACAAGGCCAACAACAAGCCTTAGCATCACAATTCAGATATCAACTGAAAGATATCGCTTTATCTGATGATGTTTTTGTCGCCTCTTAACCTACTAGTTAGTACGAAGATTAAATATCTTTTGTCCACTCCAACTCGATTAACCTCCTCTAGAATACTGAATATTACTGATTGCTTGATGTGAGTGAGACTATACTGATTGATCCGATCAATAAGTAGGATCGTGATTGCTGTAGACTGCATGGACTGTGAACAGGGGACGAGATCAAGACTAGTTATATGCCATGGTAGACCTACTACATGTACGAAGAATAATTTGAACTCGACTCCATGACTATGACTAGCTTAAGTCCCCCGTGCAGGGTTAGGAGATGCGACAAGCCACGAGATATGAGACCTGACCAGCGGATATCTCCGTAGACTTTCTGCATCTGGTCTGCTTAGATCAATTACTAGCACCTTATTACGGTCATCACCCGCCCTTGCGTGCAGACCCTGTGAATACGTAACAGTACATTGTGAAGTGCGTCGTGTTCAGACACACGCTTTCTCAAGAGGAAATTTGCCTCGCGTGCTGCATGCGATAGTTTTTTGGTCGAGATCGAGAGCACGCATGCGCTTTTTTTTAAAAAAAAAAAATTGTTATGGAAAGGTAGTGTTCATCCTGGTCTTTTGACTTTCAATAAGGAATTAGAAGCTGCGCCATGTATGTACGCGTCGTCGATCACACTGTACGAAAGTTATACGCTATAAAAGATTTTAAGATCCGTCTTTATCATTTATGGAATGTACATATATACAAATATTCGATGTTGTTTCGCTTGTTCATTTGCGGGTTACTGAGATTGACTGTTTCAGGTGCGACTCCCGAAATTCCCTGATGCACCTGATAGATCGATCTCTGTCCTGTCCGTCGCCCGGGTCTCGTGGCAGTCTTCAGCCATTCAAAAATTGACCGTGCCTTGAACGGCATGGCAATGGCATTGATAGATGATTGTTGGTTTGCTGTTACAGTGACTGTGAATAGCGCAACAAAGCATGAAAACAAAAACTGCAGCTGGTACTCCATTCGTATTCGGTGATTTGGAAGTGAGGCCCCTTACTGACCACTGAAATGGCGTTTGGAGATTACTTTAAGACGTGTGATGGCTGCCTGTTGACGCCGTAGCCAGGCCGTCGGATTTCACTTGGGACCCACTAGGACGCAAGCTTACTGGAGTACCTGCTTGCCAATTATAGTTTATTCACTTTATTTTTTGATATTTGGTAAAAAAATCGGAGGGAGTAATCGAAATTAGGAGCAACTAGTTTCTTTATTTTGCAGCAATTTCTGAGGTCATGGTTTAGTTCCTATGGATTACCTTTACCAGTAATAAACTGTTCTGCGGGATAACATTCAGCCGCGATTCAGTTAGAGCAGGCCCACGACACTCTTAATTAGGCCATGTTGAGTACTGGGCCGGACTAATTTTAAAAAAGGCCCATCCTGACTGTGCATGAGCTGGTAGGCCTAACCAGTCGGACACGGTATCCGCGCCTGGGCCGTTTCCGCTTCAGGGCTCATCACCATTTCGCCTCCACCTCCACGGCGTCGCAATCCGGCGAGAGAGGCAGGCCGCAGAAGCAAAGGCAAGTGCGTGCTAGGTTTCGGGGGGCATCCGGCGGCCGGCGCGGTCACGACGACGGAGGACGCGGCACCGGTGGCTGCCGGCAGCAACCCAGAGGCCTTATCCAGGTGGAGGAACGCTGGGTTGGCGCGCCTGGCCTGGCTGGGGTGCCGCCGTCCCGCATGGTGAGGTGCTCTGGTTCTTCGTTCCGAGACAGGCCGCATGCAAGTTGCCTCCAGGTTGAAGTTGGCTTTTCTTTTTTCAATCGCCGTGGCTCAAAGCTGACATTGAAAACTTTGTTTGTGTGTCTCACTCAAGGCCGCACGCAAATTTGTAACTTTTTTTTACAATTGATTTGTTTAATTGCAGATTTGTGAAGTGTGAAAAGAGATAAAGATATTGCATCACTTTTTCAGAAAGTTGCAGCAAAGGAAACCTTTTCATCTTCGCTTCGATTCCGTCCACAGATGCAGCTGGTCATGGTTTAATTGAAGACAATGGACCATCGGTATGCTTTTGATTCATATGTCCTTTTTGTATGCTTATTATTTTAAAGAAAAAAAGGGAGGGGGGGGGGGGACTCCATTTACACACGATGGATAGAGTAATTGGAATAGAGAAGATGCATTAGATAAGCATGCGACTAGTATTGATAGTGCACATAATGAAGCCCAAGAGAGGTACAATGCTTATTTGACTTTTTGGTGCAGTAATTGATGATAAAGCTATGAAAGTGAGTAGTGAGAAGGCGTGGCTTTACAAAAATAGATTGGCTTATTCACCTAGATGCTTGAGGTTTCTTTTGAATTAAGGATTGATATTTCACGGGCACGATGGAAGTGAAGGTGGCGTTTGGAATCAGGGAAAAGAAGTTTGGGATAGGGAAAAAGAAAGAAAGAGAAAGATCTGGATCTTCCATTCATCTATCCTATTACATCCTAACCTTTCATTCATTTCTCAATCCCAAACCCTATCCTCAATTCGAAAAATCTAAACACCACCGAAGTGTTTAGCAATAGTGGGAATTTTCTTGAGTTTTTGAAATGTCCGACATTAAATTTTGAACTTCTATTACAAATTTGTCACTTTAAATTTGTTGTGCGAGGAAAAACATTTGTCGGCCCATCCTAGGTTTGAATCCTAGCTACGCCAATGCAAATGAGTTCATACAAGTCAAGGTCCATTCGACAATGAATTGGATGGTGACAAATTAATCAAGCGTGTAATTGCACAGCTACAATGTCACCTGAAAACTAGGAGAGAATTTGCTGACATCCATAAAACATGGAGGAATGATACGGGATCATCGCTAGCTAGCCAAGTTCTACCGTCCCCCCAAAATCTTCTTAACAGCATCACCTTCCTCCTGAGAGACCAGTTATACTGGTCTGCACCGATGGACACGGCAAATCATCTTCCTTGAAGCTGTCTTCAACCTGTAGCTCGTTGATGCTCCGGATGTTCAGATAAGCATCCGGCAACTCTGGAAACGGCGCGTCTCCGCA
>BCLG01001346.1:42990-65894 GCA_001602295.1 Zoysia matrella | reverse complement strand
CAGGCAACCTCTAGAAGGAACGCGCCGAAGGCGAACACGTCGGTCGCCTTAGTTGCCTTCCCAAGCCTTGCTAACTCGGGTGAGATGTAGCCTCTTGTCCCCGCCACACATGTCGTGTGCGCCTCGACTCCATGGTCATGCAACCTCGCTAGGCCAAAGTCGCCTAGCTGTCCATTCATCTCTTCATCGAGAAGCACGTTGCTGGCCTTGACATCGCGGTGTAAGACAACCTGCTCCCATTCCTCGTGCAGGTAAAGGAGACCTGATGCGACGCCCTTGATGATCCCGAACCTGTGAGCCCAATCCATGGAGGGCTTCTCCAGGTCATACAAGTGCTTATCAAGGCTGCCGTTCGGCATGTACTCGTAGACTAGTAGAAGTTCACCTTTCCGACGACAATACCCCAGTAACTGAACAAGGTTGCGATGCCGAAGGCGGCCCATACTTACAACCTCGGCGATGAACTCTTTCATCCCTTGCTTTGAGTCGTGGGACATGACCTTCACTGCGATCTCCAACTTTGTTGTCGGAAGCACTCCTCTGTATACCTTGCCAAATCCTCCTGCTCCAAGCAACTGCTTTTCTTTAAAACCATCGGTTGCATGGAATAGATCCTCGTAGGAGAAACGGTGGGGCCTGAACTCGAGCTCCCAGTCCTCGCGGATCTCTCGGTTCCTGCAGCGTCTTCTCACAGCAAGGATGATGGCCACAACAAATGTCCCAGCTGAACTAACAAGAATGGCTAGGAATCGAAAATTATTATTAGCTGATTTCGGGGGCACGATGTGCCCATAGGCAAGTTCAGTTGCATTTACTTTCGGCAGCTTGGAGTGGTCAAGTGTTGCAGATCTTGCGTTTACCTTGAAGCTGCAGCCAAGGATGAAACAACCCTGGATACCCTGTGATGATGACGATGAGAAGCCGATGTACATGTGATCCAGGAACACTTGTGAAAGATTGATGTTTTGAGTTAGCAGTGGGTGCTTTGGCTTTGGATTGGGGACCGGAGCCAAACTGACGTTGAGCTGCATGAGCCCATGGTCGTAGTCTATCCAAAGTTGCATCTCCCTGCCACTGGATAGCCGCAGGGGCTGCAAATTGGAGATTGGGTCGTTGGTGTAGTATCCTGCTGGAGAAGATTGTGAGGAGTTCAAGCTGTTGACATCGATGCCGACATGGTTGTCATCTATGTCATCAAACTCTTCGTTGTAAGTGGTGTCTAGCTCAATACAGAGGAGATGGTTTGACGAATTGCCGTTGTTATCAGGGTCAAGAACACCAAATGAACCACGGTAATATGTTGGTAAGGTGCTGAAGCTGGTGTTTGGAGCCAAGACAAAGGCGACTCCATCTGTGGTACCCATATCGTTTTGGTATGGCACTCGGTAGGAAGGAAACATAGCAAAGGCGAAGGTGGCAGAAAAGGAGAATATGGAGCCATCACTGAGGTTACGCATCTGGAATGGAGAAGAATAGAAAGCGCGGCTGTTTGTCAGGCTAAGGATACCGTTCGGCAGAACTTCAGCGGAGCGATCCATGGCCCAGCCAGAACTGCCGTTGAACCCGTTGAACACGAACCCATCATCGGCGGCGATGGCGAGCGGGAGCAGGAGGAGGATAGCACAGGCGGTGGAGCTGTTGTTGGGCATCAGGAGAGACGGTAGTATTACAGTTACAGCTCTATGGATGCTGGTGGAAACGTAGCTTCAGCCTTGGGAGCCGTCTCTCTTAAATAGATCGAGATCGAGGAGCAATGTGATTTGTGCTAATTAATTCCTTGTGGATTGTTAAATGAGTTAGGTGTAGTATAGTGGACCATAGACAGATATAGCCAAGAATAGATGTTCCCTGGTGCACGCCAGCCGCCAGAAAAGACGTCAGCGCGTCAGCGGAGACTTGAACGCGGAGTCGTCGACCTCAGTGGTTATCTTGACGGTTGAGTGACATGTTCATGCATGACCTAGTCAACTATCAGTTTTCTCTATATAGTATATATCCGGCATATTTTCCGGAGCATTGACCTGCTGTTGAATTATACTCGCCCAGTCCATTTTTGCACAGCTTCTTTCTTTGACTGCGCGAGCAACTGCTCTCCCAGTCCATGAACCATTAGATTCAAGCGCGTGCGTGTATACAAGTCAAGCAACGCGGAGAGAGTAGTTGCCAAAATAGCAATGCTGAGACTGAGAATAGTTGTTATTGTGATACCATTTGCATGTGATACCGACATGCACCTAACCTTGTCTGAAACTGCGTTTTCTCTGCAGCAATGGCAACTGCTCTCAGCATTACAATCTTTGGTTTACAGGTATTTGATCTATTCTTTCCTTAACAGGGGGAGACCCTCTGGCAGTACTATAGTAATTTGTTGACGAGGGTGTTGGCAAACTGTGTGTGAATGTCGAAAGGGGCTGTGGTCATTGCACTACAACTTCAAAGCAGAGAAGTTGCAGTGGAAGCTCTTCGCGATGACAAGACATTGAGCACAAGGCAAACTCAGTGGAAGCGCGCTCAATGGATGTCCAAACCATTCAAAGAGCGGCACTGGGAATTCGCTGCCACGTATCTCGTACAGTAATACCCCATTACCCGGGCCGGCAGTCTTGAGATTGACCCTGACGATCAGCCGTTGCCGAAACGGCAGGGTGACTCTGATTCTGGTCACCAGACTTTTCAGTGTTGTGACTGTTGTCTGGCCAATTTTCTTTTTACTTGACAAGTTTAATGTTGATATGACAATAATGCGATAAAAATGTTTACTGAAATGCAACTGTTAGGAAAGTGCATGCATGAGCTCTGTGTGCGTTGTTGCCGCGCGCCGCTGCATTTATGTTCGTTTGATTTTCTTTTCCTTGATTTTCTTTTAATCTTGAAATAAATAATAGAAGTACTACGTTCCTCACAATTATAATAAAGTGTTCGGAGAAACTTGCACGTGATAGTGGAACGTGGCCCAGCTGCCACTGGGCCTTGATGGGCCTCCAGTCAGATCGTAGTGGAAGTGTCGAAGGTCCTCAAGTTATCTGAAAGAAAGAAAGGCACAACGCTTTCTGCTGCTAATAAAACCATATGCAGTTGTGTGAGCGCCCAGGAGTACGTGCGGCACCGGCATGGCGTTCGGAGTCACATGCATGCAGTTGGCTGAACCAGGTACTGACGGCACACGGTCGACCACACGTACGCCTGCCGCCGGCTGCCCGGCCGGCCCTTTTTCGTTCAGTCAGTCGCGGCCATGTCGCATTCACCATTTCACTTGTTGCTAGCACTTCTTGCCCTAGCCATTAACCCTGGCTATTTACTGCTCCCGGTCTCCTCGACGTACGATGAGCCTGCACGGCCGGCTCCGGCCACCATGGATCATTCATCCCGCCGGCCGGAGCGTCCGTCCAAGTCCACATGCCGCCCGACCGACGCCGGAGAGCCATGTGCAAATGGAAACCTCGTCGAGGAGCGTCACGACACAAGCATCGAATAATTGTACATGTGGTGCCACAGCTCGATCTGAATCTGATCATCCACGCGCCGACGCCGGCCACACTGTACGTACCCCTACATCTGGTTGTTCGCGTTCCCATCCCTGCTGTCATGGCGCCATAGGGCCGCGCTGGCTACGAGCTTTAGCGGGAAGAGAAGTGGCCGGCGGCTACACGGGCGCACGCTCGGCGCCAAACGCGTGGCGGCCATGCCCACCCACCGTCAGCGGACAGGGAGACGACGCGGGCGAGCAGGCGACGGCGCCCAACCACCGCCACCTGCATGCATGATGAGCCGGCCGACGGACCACGGATAGGACGAGCCCGAAACTGAAATTGATGGCGGGGTAGCTGAATATACGGTCCGCGTGTACGTATACGGAGGTACGGATACGGATATACAGATACGGATGGCGACCGTGTGGGGGTTCGCGACTCCGTGTAGATGAACAAAGCATGCAAGAGCCTCATCAGACCGGTGATCGAGCTAGGACCACTGACGTGACGATGTCATTAGCTAGGTCTCTTTTTTTTGGATTGCATGGAATTTACTCGAATCACATGTTACG
This sequence comes from Zoysia matrella, assembly GCA_001602295.1. Lineage (NCBI taxonomy): Eukaryota > Viridiplantae > Streptophyta > Magnoliopsida > Poales > Poaceae > Zoysia > Zoysia matrella. Next base: position 61,852 of record BCLG01001346.1, on the reverse strand, counting down.
TTTTTTCAGTGAAACTAAATTTGTTCCTACTAATTTCTAGTGAAAATCCTCCTGCGATCCTTCTGACGAAAGTGATGTGTTTTGAGTTAATCTTCTTGGGTCTGAACGAAAGTTAATCTCCAGGAAAATGTAACTGGCCCAGACGAGAGAAGGGGTGGGGATTGAACTGGTTCCCGTGTCCTCTCTGCAGGGACCTCAATCAGGGACCAAAAAATGGGGACCTGTGACACAAGGGAGACGAGAGAGAGAGAGGGATGGTACACTGGTGGATGAATGAAGGAAAGCAGTAGCGCAGTTGCATGTGGCGCAGCAGCACGAAAGCCAGGAGTACGTACGTACGTGCATGCGTACTCCTACGCTGAGAGCAGACGTGTGGGTAAGGAGGCGGCGGGATGGGCGCGGCTCGTCGGCTTCCGGGGAGGAACCCCATCCATCGCCTCCGGCCATTTCTTGCCGGCCGGTCTCATGCTACATTGCCCTTGCAGGTCCCAAGAAATGAAGAGCAGTTACCTGTACATGTCAGTACAAGTCAACTGCATTCGTCTCTGCCCTTCCCTATCTTCCTCACAGGTTAATTAGAGGCCGTGCGTACTTCTGTGTATTCTGTGATGCGTTACACACAGTGGCGAACTAAAAGAAATATAACAAGGGTGCATAACTTCACTACACATAGAAAGATAGCTTAATTTAGCTGTCTATGGGTGTATAGAATTGAATTTTAAAGATGCAAATATGATGAAAAATAGCTAATTATAAGTAATTTTATGTATTTTGTGGGTGCATTTGCACCCAAAAGACCATGGCTGTTGCTTCGCCAGTGGTCACACAGGTTAATTAGCGACCAGTTCCCTGTAATCTGTGCTAGCACAGCCGCACGTACGTACGACAGGCACACGCGTGAATTTGACTTCAGTAGACACACCCACTATTCACTCCCTCACTCACTCAACAGTCAGTCAGTCAGTCAGTCAGTCAGTCAGTAGCTGCACATGACTACCGTGAATGCAGCTGACACCTGGAAAAGCCTCCCCCCCATCTACCGTCTTCTCTTCTCCTAGCCCTCCTCTCATCTCCCCTATCCTATTTCGCCGTCGTCCGCTCCCTTCTTCTTCATTCCTCCTCCCTTATTAGCTCACCCTGCAATCCTATATCCCGTAGCATGGAAGATCTACTCAGAATCAGCTTCTGTCGGTGCAGAGGTCGATTAGTCTAGCCAATTAGCTCTCGTTCTTGTCCCTTGTTATAGTATAGCTCGAGCTCAATCTCACCTCGCCCGCCACCCCGAGAGAGAGAGAGAGAGAGAGAGAGAGAGAGAGAGAGAGAGAGAGATCAGCTGCAAGAGGAGATCGACAAAACAAAGGGCAGCAGCAAATGGTGCATCTCTTGAAATGCAGCAGTGCTCACACGCCTTTGGGGCCTCTTGTCTTCTCCATCCTCCTCCTCCTCACCTCGTCCATGGAACCGACATTCTCAGATGCCAGTGAGTTTTTTTATTCTCCTATCTTTCTTCTTTCTTACTCAATTTTCTAGGGGTGTACGTCTAATCCTTCAATCAGTCGAGTGATACCATTTCGACTTATTTTTTGCCATCTTACTCAACTCTTGTTCATTGTTACAGGGAAACTGCCACGGCGTCGTTTACAAGAGATTGACGCCATCAAGGTACTTAATGAACCAACAGCTTCAAACTACCTCACAAATCCACATACAACAAATATCCATCCTGCCGTTGCTAATTTGTCAGTGCGGTTTAAAACGACTATGTTGGATGGATCAGGGGCAAGAAGAGGCAGGGGCAGCTGAAACAACCACGGGAGAGACGACGTCGACGATGCAAACGAGGAGGAGGTCGCTGATCGGGTCGAGACCTCCGCGGTGCGAGAGGGTGTGCATGTCCTGCGGCCACTGCGAGGCCGTGCAGGTGCCCATCGTGCCAGAGGAACGCCGCAAGAAGCGAGCTCGCCGCCAGGAGCAGCAGCAGCTGGTGCTGGGCGCCGCGCTCTTCGGCTACAGGGTGAACGGCATCACCAACTACAAGCCGCTCAGCTGGAAGTGCAAGTGCGGAGGTGCCATTCTCGACCCGTGAACGCAGCAGCATAAGGCGCCTGGGTTGGAAGTAACTACCATTGCTGTGCAGAAATGTAAACACTACTTCCTCTTTCTATCTCTGTCCATCTTTTTTGCCACTTTCTGCTCCCCCAGCTGCTTTGCTCCCTAGCTAGTTGTAAGGATTGTGGTGAGGTTGAAGAGAGGGCGAGAAGGTTCAGAGCATTTGAGCTAAAAATTTACTTCATTAATTTGTTGTTGTATAGTTGTACTAGTTAATTAAGCTTTTTTAACTGATGTTTTGATAATTCAGTTTGTCATTGAATGTGTTTGATTTGGTCCTGACTCGAGGCAGAGTCGATTTAAGACCCTGTTTGACACGACTTACACTGGTTCGAACTTATGCTACTGTAGCTACAGTAACATAACAAAAAATTTTGAAAACATAATTTGTTCGGCTCGAATGAATGAAAAAGGTTTTTATAAACAGCATTTTTACTATTTGTTATGGTATATAATCATAAGCTAGTGAAGAAAAGCTGTGCCAAATGGACCCGAAATCGTTGAGCGCATTCAAGTGCGTGCTAGTACTGCTACAGTATTGTAGGAGTACCTCACTCCTGGAGTGTTGGCGTGGGGACGACGAGCCGAGCTGATCTTTGTCTGTGCGATCGAACCGAATCGAGGGGGAAATCAAAGCGTCTCTGCTGGCTGGGGCACCAGTCCGTTTGGTAGGAGTAGGCGCCATTGCTACAGGGAAGCCACCACCAATTTCTTGTTCGTTGAATTGATTCGGATATAGTTCATCAGTCCTACTACATAATAGAAGTAGTTTTAGCTTGATTTCACTGCTAGTAACATTCAGGAACCAGTCTGTGATGACTGGACCTTTTCTGCCGCCGGGAGGGAGGACGGCGAGATGGAGAGAGAGGGAGAGGACGGACCACTGGGAAAGGGAAGAGCGGCGAGGCTGGACCTTTCCCGGCGCCATGGCCGGTACTCCCTGTGGCCGATGCGAGATGCAGGCATCTGGGCAAGGCCAGGTGCGGCGCTGGTCAGTGGCCAGAGCTAGCCAAGTAGCCAGGGATGCATGCAGGCGGCTGCGACTGTCGCCATGTGAGCAGCAGCATCTGATCTGGTGTGTGGTGCGCTCTCCCTTTCGCGCCCCGGCTGGACCCGTGTCCCGCTCTGCTTGGGCTGCTGCTGGCTGCTGTTGCTGTTGCTGCGCCGGCCATGACAAAGACCTGGCCGTGATTATTTGGAAACGATGGCCATGCTGTGTCAGCTTTGCATTAGCTTGACCACTCTGTCTGGGTTCGTGACGGCGGTGGTGACATGTGACACGTACATAAGGAAAAGAAAAAGTTTGGTGACATGAGCACCGGGCCCTGTTGAGTCATCAAGCCCGGCCCAGTTTACAATTTCCAAGCCTGTGGACGGCCCATACAAGAGCTACTAGCTTACTAAAGAAAACCAAGTGTGCAACACTGTGGATGATGAAGCAGGAACACAACAAAAGGTCACGCTGCCATGCAGCTGCTATCAGGTCTTGGGTCATTACTGGTCATAAATTAGCAACAAAACTTATCCGCAAGATAAGCAAAAAATATTGGTCAAACGGAGTCCAACTCGCAGTTCAGCGTCCGCTCAGCACAGCGAGCTAGCTAGGCTTGACCATGTTTGACTGAGCTAGACTAGATAGAGTCACAATACCGTCGAGAAAATTCAGTTCCGTCTGAAAATAATTGAGTCCATATAGTTAACGTAGAAGAGAACAATGTATAAAAGCACGAATACACTGCAGAGAGAACACAGCACCACAATCAATAATCCAAACACTACGTAAACCTCGCATGAAGAACACATATAACACACACACACACCAGCCACGTTAATTAATCAGCACAACTAGCAGCAGGCGTAGCACCAATACCACCGAAGCCTTCATCACCAGGCCTGCCGGCGATCCCGGCGTGGAAGAGCAAAGTCCAGAGGAGCGTGACCAGCTGGCCGCCTCGAGCGACGGCCTCCGAGTGCCCCTTCAGGTTCTCCGATGGCGCGACGTAGAGGATCATCTCCGACCAGAACCCGGCCAGCGGCTTCCACGCCGTCTCCTCGCCGTCGGCCAGTTCCACCAGCTGCTTCCCGAGCCTCACGCCGTCCTTGAGCACCTCGTGCGTTGATCCACCCAGCAAGTCCACCAGCCGCTGGTACTCCGCCTCCGGTGTCGTCGAAGGCGTACGGCAGGTGGGTGTAAGCACGCGCTCGGCTTCCTTCTTGACGGCCTCGTACAAGCTGGTGCTCCATGCCACGTCCTCATGGAGCAGCTCAGGAGACCAGGTCATAAGGTATGCACAGTACCGTGACAGATGAGTGGCGGCAATCTTGTATTCAGAAACCAAATTCAGGGAAGAACCATGCCCTTGTTGGTAAGGGTGCCTCACCTCGAAGATGCTTGTGGCGATGTGCCATGTAAGTATTGTAACCGATGTGCTATTGCTGTTACAGGCCCAGAGGAGGTTTTCACCAGCTCTTCCGCTCTGGCGTAGAGATGCAGCGCCATTGCTTAGCCGGCACCCATTGCTCTTGATGCGTCTTAATGCACCGATGATGTGAACCTTCACTGCTTCTTGTACCTTGACCTTACTCTTCTGATCTGGCAATCGGAGGAGACGACGGAGAACACAAAGCATTCCAGGGTGAATCACTAGTACCGAGCATTGCCCTATTTTTTCATTCCAGTGTCTCGTTATCAGCTTGCAGTTACATTGCAGTAGAATGACAACCCATTTATTCATTCTGAGAGGACGATGCAAAGAGGAGTAGGCCATGTTTACATAGTGACATATGAGGGATACTTTGGTCCAATTGGAGCAGATGTAGGAAGCCATATCCCTAACCTCTGAAATTAGGACCAAAACAAGGAGTAAACATACCGGCACCACATCAAAGTACAAACTCCCGAAACTTTTATTTGTCAAACCGCTTACCCCCACCCTATAAATGCACCAGAAGTGACAATTGATCTGTGCAAAATCATGCTTATGCTTTTTACTAGCTGAAATATACATAATGAAGAATGCTGCCACGATGCAGTAACTTATGCTCAAGAGTGAGATAAAGATATTTAGAGTAGGAAGACAACACTTTGCATAGGATATGGAGAGTGAGGAATAATAGTAATCATGAATGAATGAAAGCTCATCTCCAACCACCTTGAATATCCTATCATGCTCGCCATTCTTCAGCAGCAAACTCCAAAAACATTTGATCGTCTTGGTAGAGCCAATGTCAGCTGGCTTGCACCTCGCAAAAGACACCTCAGCAACTTGAATAAAGCAAAGATATGCACAAGTCCTTTTGTCTCTGAGTCAAATTTGGAATCAAATTGTGTAATTGCCAAACTTTGTTGAGGGTCACCAAGCCAGTAATACCAATTGTACTTGTTACTGAGCCACTGCTGAGCACATGCCCTATAGGATGTCTGTCCACTTGTTTGCTATATTCTCCTAGAACAAGAAGTGGAGGAGGAGATGGAGATGCTTCCTCACCTATTAATGGTTCAGCTTGCTGTCGGTTGACTTCTTCTTGTTGTAGCTGCTGCATGTATCCAAATATAAGACTAGGATTGCGCTTTAGTTCGAAGGATACTTGTGCCTTTTGAAATGCATATAACTTGAACCAGAATATAGCACAAAAGAGAACAAAAGGTGCAAACATGATTTTTGCACATATAATAGTTAAGATTGTGCCATTTCCTAAAGGCAAAAGCTTGAGGAACCCATGAAAAAAAATTCTGTGATACTGGCACCAAGGTAAACGATCCATATCCCCTTAATAAGTAGCTCCAAAGGGGGGCTTGGCTTACCCTTTGACCTTCTTTGTTGCTAATGGCCACAACTGAGGTAGTATTGATTGCGACAATCTGAATGAGGAATAAGCATGTTACAACCATGCATGGGTGGAAGTTTGAATTGCATAAGGCCGCCAAGGTTGTGCCCTTGTATTAATTGACATAATCGTTGGAGCTATCACTTAGGGTGGAGACGACATAGGAAATTATGGGCAAGAAAAGTGTGTTGGCTCCAACAAAGATGAAGCGGGTCAAGGGGTGGTGGCGATGGCGCCTGACATAGCCACCTATTCCTACAAGGACTGCGGTGATGCCAGCACTAGCGAGCAGCAGTGCATTCCCCGACCATATCTGCCTTCCCATGGTGTGGTAGAAATTTTCCACAGCGGCGTTATGTGACATCCCAAATTCTAAGTTAAAAAAAATCGAAATTCAAAAAAAAATTCTAACAATCACCTTAACATTTTTTCCTTCTCCTTTTCATCTCTTAATTTCTTTCCTAATTCAAAGGATAAAAAATGGCACTTAATTAAAACAATCAAAACTGAAATTTTTATAAAATTTAAAATTGGAAGTTTGAGAAGTGATTGACTTTTTACTTTATTTCCTTTGCCGTATGTTTTCTCGTATTTCTTTTGAATCCTAAATCCGACAAATTCTTTTGAATCCTAAATCCATCCCATTCGATTCCTTGATTTCCAAAATCCTTTCAACACTTCAGAATTCAAACCAAATTAGACCAAAATTTCAAAATCCAAATCTTGGATTGCGGGCCGTCCTTCCTTTCTCCTCCTCCTCTCCCTGGCCGGCCCCAACTCCTCCTCCTCTCCCTAGCCAGCCCAACTCCTCCTCTCCCGTGTGGGCCACCACCCACTCTCCAGCCGCAGCACATGCCAGCCTGCGCGCCGTCTCCTACCTCCGCACCCCACCGGCAGATTACGCGTGCCACCTGTACGGCTCGCCTTCGCCACGCCGCGCCCAACAGCCGTTGTCGAATGCCGTCGCGTCCACTGTCACGTCATCGTCACGCCATTCCACGGATTACCGTCGCGCCCACTGCTTCGCGCGCGGTTTTGGGCAGACGGGCATCGCGGCCGGTGCTCTCCGCCGGATGCCGTCGACTGCACCACGCGTCTGGCCACGCGTCGCGCATGCACTCCTCGCCGCTGCTGCGTGCCTTGCCACGCGCCACGCAAGCACGAACACCGCGGCCGCGTGCCCCACACTCGTCGTGCGCAGTCGCCACGAAGTCGGCACTGCCGCCCCGTCGCCCGACCGGCATTGAACTCCCGGTCGCACTCCTCTCCTCTCTCTTCCCCCTCTGAGCCGAGCTGAGGACCATTCACCGCAAAATCGAACTCCAATTTCATTTTTCCCCTTTTCCCTGCTGCACCGGACGCCACCGAAATTCCTAGCATCCGAAGCTTCCCTCGACTTCCACTCCACTGTGACTTCATCCTTCAATTCCCTGTCTTTGTTGATTCCCTCGCCGTCGCCTTGCTCTGACGCCGAGCGCCGCCTCTGCAGGTCGAGTGCTCTCCGTCGACAGCACACTAGGGCGCCTCTTCGACCCGTTCGAGCATGCCAACAGACTCAGGGTACCGCTCTGCTGCTTCCCTGACTGCTCCGGTCCGAGCTCCGCCGTGCTACAACCTTCTGTACTGAGCACCATCACCCGTGAGCTGCCTCCTCCGTCGCTAGCCTGAACCATGACCTCTCGAACCCCGAGAACCCTCTAGGTGAGTGCGACGTAAGCTCCTCTCACTCCTGGTCCAAGTCCCGTCGAGAACGGTCCACGGCAGCGCGAGGACGCCTTCACCGCCGAGCACCAGCAATGGCGCCGCCGTGTTCTGCTTCCGGCCGCCGGCCGCCGCCCGCGCCGCTAGAACCGATCTTCACCGTTCGATTTCCCGTGAACGAGCAAGATTAAAAGATGACACCCCCTTTGGTCTATTTTAATCTTAGCCGTCCGGTTCGCTATCAACGGTCAAGATTAAATCCAACATAACTTCACTTTACTTAAATCAGATCCCTTCATCTACGATCTAATGGCCCATATTGATCCACGTAACACGTTGAAGTATTTTTAAATCAGAACCTACATCACACATCCAACGGTCCAGATCACCCCATACAGCCGGCCCACGTTAAAATGATACGTGCACCCTAGGCCCACTTGTCGGTCACAGTATGCTAAACGCTAAGTCTACACACCATTGTGCACACAGAAATAAATTTCCATAACATTTCCCTTTGTAGATAATTCTGCCAAAATAAAATTAAATATACTTTTTGCATCTAAGACCCTACTCTCATATCAGATCATATTTTGGTCTAGGAATTTTATACTTAGCCCCTGGCCCATTATATAAATGTAAAATAAGTCTCTGCCAATTTACACATAGAACCCTATATTTATCCGTATTTACCAATAGGTCCCTAGTTACTTTCTGACCAGTACAGAGAGGTCCCTGTTGACTCTTGAATAATTGCAGATAGGTCCCTAGAGCAACCCACATCTTTAAAACGCCATATCTTTTAATCCGTAACTCCGTTTTTAGTGATTCTTGCGCTCTCGCGTTCGTATCAATGTGGGCTATCCGTTGAAATTAGTCTTAGAGCCAAAACTCTACACATTCCCTACAGTTTAACCGAAATACAAATAGACCCTGATAGTCTGATAAATCAATACAAATTCAATCGGTCCGTTCCACCTCCAATTAGAAATCCAGCGAGCATTCCCTAAACAACAATCCAAGCCCACTTCCATCCTGTCATGTCATCTTCCCTTTTTATTTAGTTTTATTGAAGCTATTTATTTAATTGCTTTTAGTTCTTTATTGGATTATTTTAGCTCGCTATTCTTTTGTCATTTGATTATAATTAGTAATTCACATATCATTATGATACACATAGGTTTAGATCATAATTAGGGTGCATTCCACCTTGTATTAGCATATTTTAGTACACGCGCAACTTGATGCATCTAGCAATGCACTAATTAAGATTAACTCATGTACTTAGCCGTAAATTATTAGATATCATCAGAAAGCAACTGCATGCTAGAAAATTTAGTAAATAATCTCTAATCACGGCTGGTCCATGCATGTTATAAACTAAATAAATATATCATACAATGAATCGCAATCAAATGTTAATATATAATATTAGCTAAATAGTACTAGGCATATAATGACATGTCACATATTACATACGCACCTAGTACATGCCTTATGTGAGTTGATATTTGCATAAAGGGACGTGCTGTTCTTAACACCTGCATGGTTCACCGTCACGATCACTCGACATTAAGTAAACGTAGCTAAGAATAGATGTAGTAGTTAATGGCTAATATGAGAAAATACTGTTAAATCAAATAGTGAGTCATTATTCACCACTAGGCAATGTTTTAGCAAATTCATACCATATCTAGTAGGTGTCCTCAATCTGCACTAACATGCTGTCCAAACAATACCACATATGCTAGTACAGTAGCCAGTTGTTAGCCGTAATATAAATATTAGCTATGTAAATTAAATTAAATAGTTACGTGCTAATCACTAATAGGTTGCTGTACATTAGAAACTAAATAATTAATACATGGCACACTGTTGCGTCTCATCCTACATTAGCATACACTAATACGTGTGACACATTATAGCCTTAATAGTATAATTGGTTGCTAATAATTAAGAGGCATGAGTATAAAAGTTGAGCAACAAATAATGATACACTTCAGACACCACACATCCGATTAATAGCATAGATACACGCCCCATCCCACCTATATTTACGTACTAGTACTATATATTAGCCTGAATAGTTACTTACAGAAATAAAGCACTTAATTTGGTATCACAGTAAAGTTCATGCATTTTTATACTTAAATGAAGTATTAAAAGGCACACGTATGCATCTTACCCGTATTATAGTACAATAGTACACATATCACCAGTTAACCTTACTAGCGTAGCTATAAGAATAAAATCAAGTAATTAATCATTAGAAAGCACTGCACAGTAGAAAATTAAATGATTGATTGTTAGCCAATATAAATCATGCTTATAGAAGAGGCAACACATAAAAGACAATACACTACACACTTCTACAGTGAAGCCACTCATAAGCGTGCTTCTGTGCATGTCTATATGTCGGCACTACAACTTAGTTTAAAAATCATGTACACGTTACTGCTTATACACATGCATAGGCATGAGGCCGTGCGCGAGCCATGTGCCTTGGAACCGTGTACAACGCGCCACGCACAAAGCATACCGTCAGCACATGCCTCATAGGAGTGCTTACAATAAAAAAATTAGTGTCGCCCTATAGCACGTACACATAGGTAAAACCTCCACTCATGCTTTTAGGTATATGCACTCTGCTCGTACAGCCCCCGTTGCATCAAAACTAGGAAACCTTTCTCCGAACCTCGCCCTAAGTCAATAGCCAATACATCACGCATGACTTGCACTAGGTTTTCCTCGCAGAGTTTAATTGGTTTTTATTCGGAGTTCATTGAATTTTATTGTTTCTACTCGAACTTGGCTTCTTTTGCAGTAGTTTTATTAGGGGTTTTTATCGCGTAGATAGCGCTGAGTGTAAAGAAGAGTCAAGCCTCAAGAGGAGCCAAGGACCACATGAGAAAAGAAGCACGAAGAATTGGACAGCAAGCCAGAGGTTGAAGACTAGAGTTTTAAAGAGAAGCCTGAGGATTCAAGATTCGAAGATTAGGAGTTTGTAGGCAAGCTCTAATCCCCCCCCCCTCTTGATCACATTAAACCTATGTTTTGCGAATGCTCTCATAGTGCCTACTATACTGCTGTGCAGGATATTTTGATTTAAAACATTGTGCTAGTTAAAAATCCTAATTGGTTGATTGATATATTGATATTAATGTCGGATGCTAGACATTAATATTAATTACCTTGATTACCCTTTGTCGACGCCTCCTTGTTAACCATAGAATTTTCGTTGTTAAATACTTTTAACGAATGAAAAGTTGCCTTGATATTAAAATGCTTAGGAACCCTCTTGCGATGCGGAGTATCGTCACACCATACGCCACTTATTTACAAAATGCGTTAAAATGAGTTTGGTGGTGTGTGTAAAATAAAATGGGATGGGTGATAGAACAATTGGTGCTAGGTCAAGAAGGGGTATTTTTGGTCGTGGGCGAGGCTTGTGCTTTGTGCATTGGTGAATGGAGAATAATTGTGTGTTTCAGTGTTTAGCTATGTGAGTAATAGGATCCACCTCTCGTGGATAGCGCTCGCCCTGCCATATAAGGACCGATTCGTTAGCGCTCAGCTTAGTGATTACGTGCAACCACAGAACTTGTACATATTGGGCAAGACTTACCCTAACTTATTGGCATCTACTATATGCTCCACTTGGCAGCCAGTAGGGCACGTGGGATCAAAGGTGGACACTTGAGGATGTATGTACCCGAGCGATTCGACTCTGAGGATAAAGAAGTACACGAGCTCAGCGTATCTGAGCCTAGGAGGAAAATGAACTATCAGAGAATTCAAAGAAAGTGAATACTTTAGTTTTAGCCTTTGGTTTGCTTTCCGAGGTGCACATACAGGCATACTCGGATAAGGTGAGACTAGCGTTACGTTTCTCTCCTGCAAAGGGAGCGTAGCCTGTGGGTACAATGTACAACCTCTGCAGAGTAAAATTCTTCTAGAATAGCCATTGTCACGGTATTGACACACTATATTTGACCACCCTACGATTAGTCTTCTATAATATCTTTGTTTGTGTGTGGGTGTAGATATCCGTGATTTGGAAAATTGTCTGAATCGGATATTGGAGACCCTTCCAGTTAAAATTAGAGAACTGACGGGAATGGTTTATTCTCCCGTAGGTCCATCCACTAAAATATGATAAGAAAATATTTTATCTTCTCTGGTTTAAACCTTCTGTAGTGGACCCTCATAAAACTGGATTTTTGCAAAGTAACCCTATGCCTTTTTTTTGCTACAACCAAATATATATATATATATATACACACACATGTTTAGTGTTAGAGTTTACTGAGTACCTTATGTACTCACCCGTTTGCATTTGTGGTTTTAGACAGAGAGGACCGCGTAGATAACGACGTGCTGGGTTTTCGTTCTGCTTTTCAAGCCTGCTTGTGTATTTGGATCTTAGTGTTCCGCGGCTTGCTTCGCTTTTGGCTAGTCCACCGGTGTTGGATCATAGAGATCCTCACCGCGTGCCGCTAAAAATTTTGCCTCAGGTATCTATCTTCTTTTCAGAGTATGTTTTTGATATACATTCTGTTGTGAATATACGTATCAGCTACTGATCTAAGGACTGATACGTATTGTACAGAGCATCCCAAAAATAGGGTGCGACAGTTAGGGCAGTGTAACAATGATGTAACATTGCTGCTAGAACTCCTCGCTCCATCCATATAGGCCGGCTCTATCTGGTTGTAGAATTTCAATGTTAGATAGAGGAATTTGACATTAGAATCAATTTCAGTTGCTTATGATGCATGCAGAACATTGCAATAGCAGGATCCCATACATAGCTAGCCTAGGTACGGTATTATTGCGCTATACTACGTACCTAAAGCAATATATGTCCTTTTCTTTTATAAAATCTAGTTTTTGCCTCGTTCAGTAATAAGTACAGGTGGAGTGGTGGACAGAACATCCAATATCATGTCTTCCGTGATAAGTACAGTAATCAGGGAACATATATGGAAGTACGATGCAGATGCTCGTGAAAGACCGAACTTGCATAATTAAGCATAAGATGGATGCTGTTTATGATACACTTAACGAAGCAAATGAATTACCTTTAGTTGAGAACGAGCCCCAGCTACCCGCCTGAAAATCGAAGCACAATCCGGGCACACCGCTTGGTCAATCGCCTGCCCGGAATATTGCGCTGGACTATATTGTGCAGGGAAGAGAGTTGAAATGGCCACGGTGCTTGTGGTTCCTCTACTTCCCTGCTCGGACTCCTTAGATGTACAGTTGGCATGTCGCTTTTGTGTCGTTTCTGTATCTTCGTGGACTGGCTCTGTTGATCATGACATGGAATGAGAGGAGCATCTTCCTTTCCAAAGAGATGGTTTGCAGTGTACGTACCTATCTATCTAGCCAAAATTGTTATGTCTACTGAAAGCTGTTACTCCTACCTAGAAAGTATAATATTGCCTTAATTTGCTTCTTTATATCGTATGTGTGAATGTGATGTTGTTGAAACATATGGTAGATAAAAAGAGCTGCGTCTGAACTTTTCCACTGGTAGTCTTAAAAAGCGAGTAAACTGTCCATGCCTATAGCCGCCGGCTGATATTGCTTTGTTGTCTTGTTGAGTTGTGTTTCATGCATGGTACAATGACTTTGTCTAACAGGTCTTTACAATTGATTTATTGTCACGGATCTTTATAATGTTTCGATCCCCTTTTACTGTTAGCTCAATGGCTGACAACCTAGAACTCTAGTAAGTAGCCGATGTGTTCTTCATGCCGATGCAGGAAACAAAACTTCCGTCTTTCATCAATCACGGTGGGTTGCCGGGAAGCAGACATTCTTCTTCTGGTCTCGTTTGCGTTATCTGTATATCGGCAGTGATCTCACAGTTCAAAACTTACCGGAAAAGCCTTTTTTTTTAGGATAAAGAAGTCTAGCGTAAAGAGCTACTACATAGTACTACATCACTCATGGGATGTGTATTCTTTAGTTATAATCCGCTTTCTCTTTTGCAGGGCTATAACCTACTGTGATTAACTAATTACTTAGTGGCTCTTTGTCCCCTTTCATTTGAGGCTGCAGCATGCGTAAACTTTATGCTTTATCATAGATCGAGGAAGGATGATGATTCAGATCTGATCCTCTAATTGCTGGCTTTCGAATATGTTCCTTGCTTGTAGGCCGGCACTAGCTCGTGCTTGTTAACAGCGTCGATATAAAGATAAGATAAACACAATCCGTACGCGTATCCGTACGTTGAAAAAAAAATACTACGACGCGATTTCTCTTTCGTTGATGGCTTCCTGGGCGAAGCTTTTGTGGGAGCGTTCGCATGCATGATGGCCGACAGATTCTTGGAGCGGCGGGCTTTTCTGATGGCATGGAAGCTCTGTTGATGGCATGTAATAAGAGCTGCTTTTCTGATCGTCATCAGAGATGTTTTTGGGATAGAGCTCCTGCGAATTTCCCCTATAAAACAGAAACATAATGACAGGCACTTGAATGTTGCAAGTTATACGAAGTATCGAAACTGTGTCCCCTATATATTCGTCATTTATCTTGCGTGCAACTCAGGGAAACTACTTAATTCAGGGCTCAAACGCGCGACCCATAACAGTGGACACAACACATTCGTCTACACCGGGTTCACCGGCGCCGACCTCATCCTTGATCGAATGGCTAACGTAATGCTGCCGAGACGCCTCGTCCGTCTGACCGTTGGCAGTGGAGAAGACAAAGGCCGTGCCTTCCACACAGATCCGCTTCAGTTTTGCAAGATGCCCGTGTAGCAGTTCAGTCCTTCTCAGTCTCCTTCGTATTTGCATCCTTTTCATATATACCTACCTGAGCTCCCAAGGAATGTCCTTCGTTGTTTACCCCAGCACCACTCTCTTGGTGCTAACCCTAGGCCTTTCTTAAACTTTTGGAGCTATTGGAGGAAAGTTTATGTCATGTCATGAGGAAGCTATGGTCTAAATTTCATGATTTTTTTTAAATGTCATTTTACCTGATTTTCACATACGAAGTATTTATTTGCAGCGTCGCACCATCCAACAAAAGGCCGGACCCTACAGTGCCGGCGTATAATTCACCCCAGCGAAAACAAGAAATCTTTGAAGTGCATGTCTCTTTTCTTGCAACGGATACATGTTATCTCATACTACGAAATTTGATAATGGTCAAGCTCCTCATTCATCACACACCAAAATGACAGTTGGAATTGAACAAGAAGACAAAATTGGGTAGCCACTAAAAAAGCACAACGATATTAGTGACCATCTAAACCGATGGACCAGCATCACTAGTGGCGCCGGCGGGAGCAACGTCGGCGTCGGTCCGGCCGACGATCCCTGCGTGCGCGAGCAATGCCCAGAGGAGCGTTATCAGCTCGCCGCCTCTGGCGATGACCTCGGCATGCCCTTCCAAGTTCTCCGACGGGGCCACGTACAGGATCATCTCCGACCAGAAGCGAGCTGCCAGCGTCTCCCACGTCGTCGCTGTATCCACCAACTGCTTTCCTAGCTTTGCGCCATTCTTGAGCACCTCGTGGTTGGAAGCTGCACTTAGGAGATCGACAAGCAGATGATCCTCAGCTTCAGGATTACCGGGTGACGCAGTGTGTCCCTTAAGGACACGGTTAGCATCCTTCTTGACCGCTTTGTACATGCTCTTGCACCATTCTTCGTCGTCTGGAAGAAGCTCAGGGTGTTCGGCCACCAAGTATGCACAATAGCGTGACAGGTGAATGGCGGCAACCTTGTGGCCCTCAGGATCTGACATGAGAGTATGGTGCAAGCCGCATGGTTGCCACCAGCTGGCAGCTGCGGAGATTGGGAATGACGGTTGTCGAATGTACTGCACAAGAGTTGGAAAAATAGCATAAATGCAAAGTATGAAAAAATACATGCTATGAGTAAAACACTTAGTAATTGTTGGTTTAGAAAGCAGTATTGCATAACATACCTTGGTTGTCAGGTCTTCTCCTTTGAGGGCCTTAAAGATGGCGGCCTTCACCGCACTAGGCACCTTGACCTTCTTCTTCCAGTTGCGCTGACAACAAAGGATGAAGCTATTTCTTGGGTGGGGCAAGACCAATATCGAACGCTGCTTCATTTTATCCACCCAACTGATATTCAGCAATCTGCATCTGCAATACTTCAGCACGAACCCAATGCATTTCTGGACGGTGGGAGTTCGCTGGCAGGAAGGGTGATTGGTGTAGTGATAGATGAGGGAAACTTTGGTCCAGTTAGAGCAGACGTAGGAAATGATGTCCCTGATCTCAGAAAGCACAAGCAGTGCAATGACTAAATATACGCATGGTAAGCTATCATAATCTTCGACTCCAAATCCTTGGCTACCGATCATGCAATTTATCATGTTAGACTCTTTATACATGTGAACTTGGAAAACGGATTTGATCACATATAAGGAGTAACAAGTGCTGTAGAGGGAAAGGACGATGCTCAAGACTGGAAGCAAACGGTTGGAATAGGAGATTGGCAGAGATGAATAGTAATAGTCATGAATAAAGGAAAGCTCATCTGCAACAACTCTAAATGCCCTCTCATAATCAGCATCCTGGAAATATGCGTGCTGAAAAAACTTATGAGGCTCCATGAAGCCTGCCTCAGTTACCGTGTATTTTGCGAACCGACACCTCAGTAGCTTGAACAAAGCGAATGAAAAGCATAAATCCTTGGACTCTGCTGCTAGTGACAACTGCCAGACACTGTCCAATGTCACTAATCTTGTACTGCTGTTCACTCTGCTATACCCATGAGGCTCGTTCACCACCTTTAGAGTATCCTCTCCCATAACAACAAGTGCAGGGGAGCGAGGCCATACGACATTCCCATCATCTACTTGGCCAGGATCACTAGGAGCGGAAGTACTTTGGCTTTCATCACTCATCTGCTGGAGCTCAGCCATATATCCGGCAATAAAACGAGGATTGCGCCCGAAAGCGAATGACAGCTGGGCTACGTAAAACATAGTGTACTTGAGAAGCAGTTTGGCAAAGATAATACCAAACAGTTGAACAACCATGGTGTCGGCTAGTTTCTCTACGTGATAATTTGGATGGTGGTCTGGTGGGGAATCAAGATCATATGGAAGATCTGACGCCACCCTTGCATTTGAGATTGTAAGGTATCCAATCCAGACTGCTTTGATTACCAGTTCCGCAGGCGGATCCGCGTTTCTACCTTCTCTTGCATCTCCGGCAACGGCTGCGCTTGTGTTGATACCAATAACTAGCAGGAATCCAGACCATACCAAGACTAGGATGACGTACAAGCTCTGTTCACAATATATCTATAGCATCTGGGAACAGAAGGCTAGAAGACCAGACGAAATCCTGACTGCTAACAAGGGTCGAGACAACGACGGAGATGATGGGGAGGAACAAGACGGTGGCGCCCAGAAAGAGGAAGCGGACCAGGGGGTGCCCACGATAGCGCGGGGCGTTGGAGCCAACGCCGACCATGACACCCGCGAGGATGGCGTTGATCAGCATGAGAAAGATGTCCGGTATTATTAGTCTCTGGACGTGACGCCACACGACATCATATACGTGGGTGACGCAGACGCTCATGGAATCAGGACAATTGTTTTCCATGCATGATCGAGAGCGTAGCTGACTGAAATTATGGCATGAACGCATAAGTACAAAAGGTGTGTAAGTATGCAAAGCATTAACGAACAATAATAAAGCATTCTATACTCGGTTATTGATCTGTGTACAAGATTTTATAGATCCAAGATGTACTCTTGAGAATTCTATGATGAGGAACAACAAGGATAAGGTGAAAACTACTACTAAGTAGTACATGATAAGGAAATAGCTAGTGTCGAACCACTTACATGGGGTAGGGGATAAGAACACAGCACACACTATCGAAACCAGCTCTTTGCCGAGTGCCAGGAGGTTTGTCGAGTGCAATTCCACGAGCACTCAGCACAGTAGACGTTTGACGAGTGTTACAACGACAACGCACGGCGTACAGAAAACACTCGACAAAGCCCTTCTTTGCCGAGTGTCAGGTCCCCTGCACTCGACAAAACTGACGTCCGTTTGCGACCGTTACGGTTTGCCGAGTGCCTGCCTTTGACACTCGGCAAAAGGAGCAAAAGGAATGTTTGTCGAGTGTATTCCCAGAACACTCGGCAAACGGATATTTTGCCGAGTGTTTTTTGTGGACACTCGGCAAAGCATTTGATTTTTTTTTTCTTACCTGCCCTCTTAACTTTTTTTTTTGCCCACATACTATGTATGCTACTCTATGTTAAAATTTGGTACATTTTTCGGTCTTTTTGCTATATTTAGTTAATTTATTTCATTTAATAGAATTTTTGCAGATAAGTCAAATTTGAACAGCAAGTGATTTGAATAATGCAATAAAATAAATAAAAATTATATTTATGTTATTGAGTCTAATGTGAGGCCTTATCCGTGAAGTAATAGAAAATTTCGAACATGTTTGTCCACGAAACATGACCATAAACGTGTGGCCGAATTGTTTTAAAATTCTATAAAAAACAAACAAAGTCTGAAAATCATGAGATTTGTCAAGATCTCATGATATCATATGTGGAACATGTGATAAAAAATTGAGCGCGTTTCGTACAAGTTGTCACGTACGCTTCTTAGAAATCGAAGCATCTCCAAACAAAAATCTTACTATTGAGAAGGATTCTTTGAGATTTAGAGTCAAAGTGATGGTCGAGTTGAGGTTTCACTTCAAAACTTTTTGTATAGGAAATAACCAACATAGATTGTCTCACGTGAAATTTTGGTGAATTTTCGGATTCGTTTGATAATTTTAATCAATTTACTACAATTATAGAACTTTAATTCGTATAAATTGATTTTGAGTTATAACTGCATAAAATAATGGTCTAATATTCGTGCAAACATCGAATATGCATTGTTGAGTGAATTTGACAAAGTATTTTCAAAGCACATTCGAATAAACTTAGTAAAACACGTTATGTAAAAGAATAAAAGAATAAAATAAAAATACGATTTGCCGAGTGCCGTTGGCTGGACACACGCCAAACCAGACGGTTTTCAAAAAAAATACTCTATGTTTACCGAGTGCCAGGATCCAGGCACTCGGCAAACTAGATCCGGCACTCGGCAAAACATTGTAACACTCGGCAAACATAGAGTATAAGAGGACTTCCCGGCTGTCACTCTGTCTCTCACACTCACACACACACCGCGCCCGCCTCCCGGACC
>BCLG01001346.1:16190-26690 GCA_001602295.1 Zoysia matrella | reverse complement strand
AACACGACGGGCTTCCCCTCGGCGCCCTTGAGGTCGAGCGGAACGACCACCTTCCCGAGCAACCTCCCAGCCCCACCGACCCCGCACGCATCCCCCGTCCGCCCGGCGTACACCGCGACCTTGAGCCTGGCGACGCGGCGCACGCCGAAGAGCGCCGGCCGCGCGGTGGCGCGGTCGAGGTCCGCGCGGGACAGGTGGAACGCCGCGGCGAACGCGCCGGTGCACGCGGCTCCCTGGGTGTCCGACGACGCGTCGGCGGGAAGCAGCGGCGCTGCCGCCAGCTGGTACGGCAGCTTGTCGAGCCGGATCCGGCAGTGGCACGGCGCCGTCGCCGGGTGCACGCCAGCGTTGGCGCGCGGCGCCGTTGACGAGGAAGACGAGGAGGACGGCATCTTCAGCGCCAGGTTGCCCACCAGCACCCGCACGAACGGGCACGGATCCATCGGCGGTGGTGGGGCTTCGTCGCCCGCCCAGTCCTCGCAATGCAGTCCCGGTGCGGCGGCGGAGGAAGGGATGGGGCGGGCGGAGGGGGCGAAAGGGAGGGAGGAGTGGTTTGCAATTCAAGCTGGCGAGACGGGGAAGGGAAGGGAAGGGAAGGTGTGGTGCGTGACGAGCGCGCCAGGCTGGATCCATCATTGTCACTGTTTAGCTGCGTCTGCGCGTGATGCCAGCGAGTGCCTCGCTATCTAGAGGGTTGCGTCAACCCTGTCTTACATGTGGGTCTGAGGCCGCTATCTGTGAGGTTCGAGTCCACCTGTCAGTGAGGTTGATTGAGCGCCCGGAGAAGGAAAAAGAGGAGGCGTGAGAGGCGACCCGCGGCCGCACCGGATCCGGAGCCCTGCGCTTTTGCGGTGGGACCACCACCCCTTTTCCCTGGAGGAGGGTGCGCGAGCCTACTCTGACACTCCCGAGGGGGTAGGGGCAGTGGGCGGTGTGTCGGTGACCGCGCACCGGTCACGGTCCCCGTACTACTCCCGTGGTGGATGCGACGAATGCAGCACAGTACTCCAAGTAACAGTAATCTTACTTTATTTAACTAAATAAATTATGACAAAGATGGAACGGAGGGCAGGGCACAGCGCAGCTCGCACGGGCGCAATTATGGGCTGGCTCGTCCGGCTGGTCAGAGATGGCCCACGAAGCGTAGCGGTTGGGGTTGGAATCCAGCTGGAACAGGCTGCCATGGACGGACCTCCCCACCCTCCTCCCTCGCTCGTTGCTGTGCTGCTCATTTTCAAATTCAAACCCTGGTTTAATTACCAATAAATAGCAAGCAAAACGCGAAATGAGCGACGTGATACGCTGCTTCCAGTTACTTCCTTCTGGTCGCACGCCCACCACCCCCCCAAACCCCCGGATGCCGCCGCGGAGCCGGGGACGCCATTTTTATACGGGCAGCTCGCGCGGCACGCTTGCTTGCATCGGTAGCAGTACTCTACGCACGCATCGACACGAGCGCGAGCGAGGGAATTCTAACAATTCGGATAAAATTTATTCCATAGGAATTGAAACAAATAAGTTTTTAAAATATTATAAAATCCTCTAAAATTCTATGAACTTAAGATTATTCAAGATTCTTTAATATAACTGATAAAATTTCATAATCCAAATGGAGATTTTAAAAATCCAAAATCCGAATTTTAGAATCCAACAATCCAATTGTTGGATTCAAACGGGGCCTTAAAATCCTTCGTCTGTCTATGTGGAGCCTCGAGGCTGCGCAGCCATCCGGACGCCCTTGCGGCCTTGGCCCAGACGCGACACCAGTGGGTCGATTCATCAGATACGGCTCTTTGGAGAGGAGGGAAAAGACGACAGCCCATCGCAGATGAAGCCCATGAGGGACAGGACAACAAAGATTGGGTTCGTCTTCCCCGGATCCATGGGCCAGACTGCAACGATTACGTTCGATCGTATCAACGGCCTATCTGGATGGCTATGGGCTATGTGCTGCCTTGCAGAAATCAGATAGACCGAGTACCTACAACGCTTACAAACAGGGTCCGAAATTACCGTTCCATGAATCTCAGCCAACTCGAAACACCCCCCCCCCCCCCACCCCCAAAAAAAGTGTGGTCATTTTTGTCTAGTTATTATATTTTTTTATTCCTCTCTTACCGAGAACATATATAAAATCTAGTAGTATTTACGTAGTAACACATGCATTTAATCACACACACTCCAACACACCTACCTGCTTACAGTGCACTAACAAACATCAACGAGCGCGTCCTTTCTGAGATCACTAGGGGGTGTCGCACTTACTTTGTGGCATCACGCCTGAACAGAAAGACCTAAAATAATATTTATGAGGTATAACCCCGGTGAGATGGTGGTGTAGGCACCAAGACTCAAACCCGCATGGCACACGACAAGGCGTTGTCCGGTTTTCTATAGTAGTTATTATATTGGGCAAATAACAAATGTACCAGCTGAACATACATGTACTTACAAGTTAGTGTTATTCCCAACCCGGCTACTTTATTTTGGCCTCATGGTTTTTTTTCATATGCGTGTACTTGAATTCTTTGAAAAAATGTGCCATATGTGCTGATTCCAAGTGCAAGTAATTGTCTTGCTTAACATAGCATACCATCCTACAACTCATCAAAATAATTCAGTGGGCAGATATACTAGAGATGTTGTTTAGAATACATTTACTTGTTTTGGGTATCTTTTTTAATTAAAGTACATACAAACAAATTCAAATGAGAATTCATGATTGCCCCGTTGTTTGTGTGGTCGTCACATTGTCATATGACTATTACCACACGGCCGCTGCCTTATGTGTGAATCACATGCTTTATTTGTGTGGTCGCGACATTGTCATATAGATCTCCGTGGAGAATAGGCGAGAGAGCCACAACAGGAGGGTGGAGAGAAACACCATCGCCATTAGGTGATTCATCTATAGAACTACCATTCTCTCTCGACCATTCTTCGCTTCAAAGATTTGAATCTAGGCTTTTCCTTTCATAAATATGGATACCTATGGGTATGCATCGAAACACTGTCGAGCAAAGAGGATTAATGCTGGCCATTACTGCTCTCCCTTTCCTCTATTTTTTTATTTGAATGTTCTATTTTGCTGTGATATAAGTTTCCGTACCCCCTAGGAACAACCATCAAAGTTCATGAGCCTCGGAGCTTTCAGAACATTGCACATAAAAAGCACACACATATATAGTGTCCAAACGGGTGAAACTAAATTGTCAGAAGGGTGCAAAAACAGGCGTGTGAGTCATATATTTTTATTTAGCGCTACTAAGAGTGATTTAAGGGGAATCTCCAAGGATAAGATGATGGTCACTTGTTTAAAATAATATTTGATTGAAATTTTCAACATTACATTACAATTAGCAGCAACGATTAAAGGATCATGATACAAGTTTTAAGACAAGGATTAGGTATAGGGAACTTGGTAAAACTTTTGGGCACCGTTCGGTTAAGGGGGAATAGGAGGGGATTGGAGTGGAATGGGGAGGATTAGATCCATACTTAGAGAGTAATGGAATCATTCCCCTCCAATCCCCCTCTCATCTCCCTCAAAACGAACGAAGCCTTAATGAATGCTTCAGTAGAGGGTTGTTGGATCACACTCCTCACTAATAGTTGCCAAAATTCATATGCTATTATTTAGTACAGTAAAAGGTCATATACTACATGACATCCTATAAATGGTTGGCTTGTACGTACTATGTAAATGCTTATTTGGCTGCACTATTAATATTAGCCTAAAATGTAGTATGGTATTTTAGAATTGCAACAAAAGTAAGACATTTTTTAGCGATGTTTTAAAATTACGTTGAGAATTAGTATTTATTAGTATTGCTTTACCCTACTTATGCAATTTTGGAAATCGATTCAAATAATCAATACATTTTTTGGATGATTCAAAGTTAGTATTTATTAGTATTGCTTTACCCTACTTATGCTAAGTGCTGATAGAATCTTTTTAAAAATTGCCAAATAATGATATCAGGATATAGTTTCTTTGGTTTCTCAGACTTTTTTTTGCAATGTAAGCAAGCCAGGACTGTACAAAACATTGAAACAGTTATGATACATAAAAGGATTTTTTGAAGATATTTTGTTGCGTCACACTAATCAATAGTAATAATAAACATATTAGGCTACACTTGTATGCATGACACACTGGGGACTCCATTTATCCTGTTTAAGGTAATTTCTCCATGTCCATTCAACAAAGGCTTGTTGGATCACATTGCTTAATACTGGATAATATACTGCCAATACTTTCAATGCCCTTATTAGAAGAAGTCAAAGGATCTGACACATATATATAGCAGTATTTGATTACCATTATTAGTAACTACTGAACTTGTTTAGGAGTACACATTTTTGGCACTCAATAAAAGTCTGACTAATATTTTTTGGCATTCATTTAATATCTGACTAATATTTTTGGCATTCAATTAATATCTGACTAATATTTTTGGCATTCAATTAATATATGACTAAAATGTAGTGTGATCTGCAAGGGCTGGAGTAAATACACAGCAAAATAACATATAGAGAATGACATTGTGGATTATGCACATTTTAGTCGGCTAATAAGACTAGATTTTATGTGAAACTTTATTTTAACATTCTTCCTACTGCTGCTGAAAATGGGCCTGAACTTGCCCATGCGAAAGAAAGAACCTGTTGTCAGTGACACGAGTTAAGAAGCCTCATGTCGATGTTTAATTTTTAAAAATAGAACTTACACTGTAATTGATGGGATTTGTGTTCAATGTACAGCTTCTTCTATTTAAGGGTGGCTTCCCAGTTCCTTTTCACACAAAAACATAGACATCCATCTCTTCTAGAATAGGAAGAAAACAACATTCCATATTCACACATCCTATTAGTTATTTGCAAACCTCAGTTTAGAATGAATAGGAGACCTAGGAGATCCGGCATCAACTTTATCGAAAATGATAAAGATCGTAGTGTCACATTTTTCAAGCGGCGCTCCGGTCTTCATAAAGCCGCCACTGATCTATCGTGTTTCACCGGTGCAAAAGTTGCTGTCGTAGTTGAGTCCGAAAGCGGGAAGGTTTCCTCATTTGGCACCCCATCAGCTAACCCTATCATAGAGGCATTCCTTTCAGGCCGTACGCCAGCAGATCCACCCGCCGACGACCCGGAAACGGCGAGAATAACTGAACTACAAGATGAGTTATACCAACTCGACAAAGAAAGGTTGGTGATGGAGAAGAGGGCCAAGCAGTCCAAGGCTCGTTTCAAGAAGATCGAGGAAACCTCAAGTGTCCGCAAGCTCCTCGACAATGATGTAGAGGATCTTTCTGCCGACGAGCTCCGCGAGCTGTTACGGGGGCTCGTGCAGCTTGGGGAAGGTGTTAACGCTCAAGTGAACGCCTACAGCCAGGTTAAGGTTAGTGGCCAAGGGGGCCCTTCGCTCCCTTTCTCTTCTTCATCGTCGCGGCTTTCATCTCAGATCAATATGCCACCACGGCATCTTCCATTGGCGCCTTTGCATGCGTCCTCTCAGCGTCCACAATCATCTTGGGAGCGATTCCTGCCGTCCTCCATATCGCGATCCTCACTTCTTCCACCAGCCATTCCACCGATGCATCACCAGGCACAAATGTTGCCAGTACCAGTACCACCTGGTAATGAAGCTCATCGGTACAGTTACTATTTCCCACAAGAAGAGCCACCACGACAAGTCGATCTTGCTCCAAACCATGCATACGCTGACAATGTCGACTACCTCAACCCGGTGGCGCCGCCTGCTCAAAAACATGCATCATACACTGACAACTTCAATCTCAATCCTGTGGCGGCGCCTCAGGTGGACCAGAATGATGCAAACTCTAACGACTTTGCTGCTGATGGTCAACCACCTGAAGCTTACCAGTGGGTTCCAGCTTCTCCTGGTAATCAGGAGTACCATAGTTACTTGCGTGGACTCTCTGTCGAACTTGGACTCACTGATGATAGTGGAGACCAAGATGCTGCTGCTGCTGCTGGTGGTGGTGGTGACCAAGAGAATGTGCCTGATCGTGCTGATGATGGCATGAATCAACAAGCTGACGAAATGGCTGACGATGACTGGCTCAACACGTCCTTATGGGACTTCTCCACTTTTCCTGGAGACAACCCTGGTGGCGCTGCAGGGAATAACTAAGTTGGTGATTTGGTGGCGTCCATCCAATGCTTTGTATCTTTCTTGTTATTGAATGAATGAAATCTTTATAGTTTCAGATGAATGTTGTTGCTTAATTACACGATAAGGACGAACAGTAAGTTGCAAATTACAGATGTGTGTTTTCTGGGCATTTGTTTGACGCAGAACGAATGTAAACAAAACAATCCTGTATGCATGCGGAACACTTGCCTCGCCAAAACTGATCAAAAGGAACAGATACTACAACTGTATTCGATAGGAGAGATTTCAAAAGAAAGGTGAAATGATCAGAAATTCCCTTGCGAGGAACCTTTACGAGTAAGACGCTTTAGTTCTTTAACATAATCAGTTATTTTCTACTGCTTTTTTTTTTGCGACTCAGTTATCTTTTACTACTTATAAAACAATAAATGTGCCCAAACTTAAGGACTGACTCGACTCATCCACTTTCTGACGGGAAACGGTACGTTGGAGCCAAACTGAAGAAAACGAAATTCACGGGAGAGTTTGCTGGCTGCCTTTGACCTTTGTCCTAAGGTGTACCGTAATTTTCGATATTTTGATATCTTTGACTGGTCAACTTTAAGTCAGTGAACTCTAGAGTTTATTCACGTTTATTACGTTGTCAATTTGCCCACTCCATATAGCCCATATATTGCAATTTGTTCGCCCGTGACAAAATGGAAGCACAAAACTACTAGTGACCAGCAATACGGGCCGAAGATAGATTTTTCCAGAACTGTAAGCAAAGAATCTCATATTTAGAAAGTCTTCTCTCCCCAGAAAAGATCTTGTGTTCATCTCTTTGGAACGGAGACTGCTGTCGTGCTACTCTTGTTCCTGTGCAAAGCTAAGGATGCAGCTTGCTAGTACCTGCTAATGGCCAAGTTACTCAGACTCCTATCTGTTGATTTTTTCGGTCCCCGTCTACAGTAGCGATCTTGTTTGAGATACAACTGCGGGAAATGAGGTCCTTCAGTGAATTAGAATTGAAGTGAACTAGAGCTGCCATTAGCGATTATACCCTCTGATAAGTCCTTCAGACCTATGCAAATTCCTTTCTTGTTTTGGCCTGCAAGATTTGGTCTATTTTTACTTTCATGGACCACAAGTTTTGGCTGTTTTCTTTGTTCCTATGTGCTCTTGCATCGGCCGGGCCAGTTAGCTTGTTTGAACCATTTCTTTAGAAATAGGAATAGGAATAGGTATTAATTTTTCAACCTCTGTAACTTGTCTGATCCATGCTACGTTATCTTAGCTTTTGACCTCGTTCTGTAAAATATACTACAAGCATGATTCTGATAACAACAGTAGAGAAATGTGAACTTGAAGTAGAATATAATGTTGATCTTCATATGGTAGCTGCAGACTACACGGTACGTCCAGGTGTACCTAAGTTTTTTTATTGCATTATTATCAACTAGTTAATCTGCCATTAGTTCTATTTAAATTACTTGCACGGACTTCAACTTTCATGCTCTATTGAATTTAGCTAAGTTTCAGACCGTTTGCATAGAGACTAGAGACGCTATAGCCTATAGGTCTCAGATCAATTGCGTAGTAAGCATTAGCTGCACTATCAGATTCAGCGCCGCAAGCAGCTGTAAAAAAACTCTGCCTTTCGGTACCTGCAATGTTCTCCCTGTTTAATCTTACTAGGATCACAAATTTCGCTCTATTTACTTTTGTGTTCCAGTTAACGGAAACCAATTGTGTGCCACCGGGTCTTAACATTAACCATACATGCTAACATATAAATTATTATTGAGATCTGATGCACACAATTTTTTCTTAACCGCCAGATTGATTAGTAGGCAACGATAGTTTTCGATCTTGTTCTAGTAAAACTACAAAATATGCAGGCAGGATTCAAATAAGAGCAGCATATCAATGCAAAAAAGTACTAGCATACTTCTTGGATTGCATTTCCATTCGACTAAAATTGAGCTATCATTGATTTCATGTCACACTCGGTTTTATGACTAAAACCAAATGACCCTTTATATATGCCCAGGAACAAGTTTCATATATAAAGTGACTTCATTAATCGTAAATAGAACAATGTCTCGGATAACTAACTATTAAAAAAATAGACTAAAAGTCTTATTAAATTACAAACCAAACAGCGGAAACGAAACGAAAGCTTCTGGGCTCCACAGGCAGTTGACCGAATAGCTTGCCTAGACGTCGGCTCCAGGGTCTTCAATGTTCTCCCAAGGTTCTCCCTCTACTGAGCAGCAATTATAAAGGTAAGGTTGAGTACAGGATGTACTCAGCAAGTGTGGGAAGTGTATGGCATGTGGCAAATAACAAGAAACAGGCAATATAGGGTTTAATTGAATAAAAGCACACATTAAAGACACACATTTCCTATTAAGCACCTATTTACTAAGTGAAAGATATCGCACCTATAACCAGTAATATAAGTAACAGAACCAAATTACAGTCTTCCACTGTGATTCACCAATCCAAACCAATACCAATACTAACACCCACTAATCATGTGAGGGTCCATGCAATGCTCATAACCGTGAGCATGGCTGTCATGACAGTTTCACACTCTGCAGAGGTTATACAATTTTCCCCACGAGTAGTGATTTCATCCCCTGTGGCCAAGTGACTAAAAAGAATCTCCATTATGCCTGTGCCGTCGTACTCGCACACTTCCTTTGGTGTGAGGGCCAAGAGATCACTACAAGATTTTTTCATGACTTCCGCCAGCTTGTATGTGCCCACTAAGGTTTCACCCGTCGGGCACTAACCGAAACTCAAGAGGCCCCCTCTTGAGCCGAATGGTTTCCGGGAGTAACCCTCCCTTCTCCACACATCTCTCTCCAGGCAGATCTAGGCGTAACCCGCTTTCTCTGCTCCACCAGCTGGCACGCACAGAACTGGTTTTCATCACTTACTACGCCAGGCCGCGCCCATTCTTGGCATCGTGGCTGTACGAAAACACATGGATGGTCGCTCCACGAACCGGTTCTTAGATTTGGAAAGATCTTACCAAAGAACAATGCCAGTAACCCTACACACAGTCCTACACCAATCATATCGCCCTAATCATCACTATCCAAGTTGCTATTAATCTCCCATTAATCCTCGTGAAGCATGTATAATGATCCATTTAAATATACCCAACCCGACAGTAGCAATCTAAGTATGTGATCTACCCAACAGTAAAGTAAACTAAGGTGACAAGACATAATGTGGAAAGCTAGGAATTTCTATTAATAGGTACGCAGTCAATTTAGCACAAGCAAGCAATCTACAAGATAGATGTTTTAAAAATAGGCACAAGACGGTCAAGGACACTTACCTTGCTGCTCTTGGGAGTAAAAGTCGACGGTCTCGAACTCTTGCTGTTGGAAGTCTTCGACGAACTGCAGCTCCGGGACGAAGTTGCCTAACGCACGAGAACACAAACAGTCAATCAAATGCAACAAAACAGAACAAGATCAGTATGATGATGTCATAAATGCATAGATTATTTCGATACGATCGTTTTGATATATTATTTGCTAAAATCGGAGTTACGGATCAAAAGTTATGGCATTTATAAGGTTCAGGGGCTAATCTGTAATTAATAAAATTATTGGCGGATTAAATTGTAATTATCAAAAAGTTCAGGGGCTAAAATGGAAATTTGTCATTTTGGCAGGGACTAATTTATAATTAATATAAAGTGTAGGGGCTTTTCTGTAAAAGTGTCATAATTAATTATTAAATAACTACTACAATTAATTATTATTAAATAAATTATTAAATAATTATTATAATTATTTTCCAGATTGTTAATATTATTAATTATTTAATTTTGAATTTAATTAATCTAATCTCTAATTAATTTTAATTAATCGGGTATGCTGACGTCATGCTGAGGTCGTGCTGACGCAATAAGAAATCTAATTTATTTTTAATTCTAATTCGGGAATTAATCTAGACCGTTGATTTTAAATTGAACGGCTTTGATTATTCGGGTGATGTGGCTCAATGTGGATTGTCGGATCTGGATCTGATGGGTGAGATCTGTTGGGCGTCGTGGCTCATTGTGAGCGTTTGGATTTTGATCGAGTGGCCGAGATTTAAAAAGAGGAGTGAGGTTGGCGTGATCTGTCCGATTTGGATCGGACGGCCGAGTCTCGGCTCGATCGGCCGGCCAGTGCAGCCAGAGTCCGACGCGGCGGCGCCATGGCCGGCGCTCTCCGGTGAGCTCGCCCAGGCTCACCGGGGCTCAGATCTCGGCGTAGAGCGGCTCAATTCGACGAGGGGGACGAGGGCTCACCGAGGAGGGGTCGGGGGAGGTCGGGGGTGGCCGAAGAATGGTTCTCGGCGGTGAGGCGTGG
>BCLG01001345.1:106319-117538 GCA_001602295.1 Zoysia matrella | reverse complement strand
TAATAAATGCCACTTTGAGAATAAGGATATTTGTTAGAAAAACCTTTTTTTTAACCAAGATTCAATGGTCTGGGCTTGTTATTGAATAGATTGAGGGTTTAAAAATCTTGAACGCATGACATCAATCAAGCCTTCTTCACACTTGTCAACCGAAGTTAAAGAATATCAAGCACTGACAGAACCATATGTTTATACAAAAGCAAAGTGATAGAATACCAATCTTTGCTACTGATTAAACCCAATAGGAAGACTCATTTTAAACCATTTGTCGTGTGCATATACCACAAGGATAGAGAGGTGAAGAATCAACAACGCAATAGATAGCTAGCTATTTTGATACAAACAACTTCTCAGGAATATATTTAAATTCACAGACCTTATATAATAAACTCTTTGTAATGCGGCGCAAGAGGATGCTCACATTCCTGTAATCAGTCAATGTTAAGGCTACGAAGTTTGTACATGACAACTTGTAAAAACATTTGAGGTGCATAAATAAAACTTTGTGTAGCGAAAGGATACAATAGAACTGGTTATGATACAAAGTACTATGTAAGATTGAACAGACAAAGGAGGGTGAGGATAACCTTGATAAAACAATATAAAGATTTATCCTTTGCTTTCCAGACTCACCATACCAATATGTACTCCGGTGCTATCAAAAGTGGAAACTGTTTGTCCTACCTCTAGCAAATTGATTAGGCCAATGCATCAAACTCTGTAGTAGCGCCTTTCTATCTAGCGGCTTCAATTTGATTTCTCCACGACTATTTTTATTTTTTTTCAGTCACATGGAAAAATTAGATGGTTCTTTCAGATCAAAATCTGTCCAATAATTAAATCGACCTGGTTTAGGCATGGCGGCTGGCTGCTTGACTTACTCAACCCCATCAACCTGGAATTACGAAAAGTCTAAGGAAGCAACCTGAGTCTCCTAGATCTTGGGATTGACGCAGGGGGCTGGGTGTTGGTCATGGCGGAGTTAGTCATGTTGGCGTGGACACCGTTGCATTTGCAGAGCGCCTGCATCATGGCGGAGCCTTTAGTACTTTTTTTTCTTTTGACGACATAAAGAAATAGCTCTGCTTGCTTAGACTCGGGAGTGCGTGGAAGTCCATCCTACGCACGCTGGTCCTTGGTCATAGCGGGAAGTGAGATTGAGTGCGACGCAGAGAGCGTGGAGTGTGAACCAGCCGTTGGGGAGATGGGGAGCATGGAACCCGTGGCAACTCCTCATGCCGCTTCACAACCATGACGTCGCGCTCCATGCTCTCCCGCCACAGCGCCAATGTCATGGCTAGCCCCACAATGTCAGCGGGTTGGTGACCGAGCGTGATGTGCAGGAACAGGGGAATGGCAGGTGCATGCACACGTGGGATCGAGGTGGGAGATCTGGAGGCTCTCATCTGTGAGATTTGAGTGATCCATCTGAACAAGGAATTTCCTGCATTAGATCTGAAGAAGGTATAAGTTTGGTTGTAATTCTTTATGTGTATGAAATATAATTTATCTCTGTTGGGGATGAATTATTATGTGCACATAGTAAAGAACTAAAAGTACTTTTTAAGAGGTAGAGAAGAGATAGAGAAGAAGATAATGATAGAGATATAGTGACAAGTTTTTAGTCACCAAAGTAACACTAAAGTTTTTAATGATAAAATATTTATAGTGAATAATATTAGACATATAGCTTGCCAGGAAAGCAGGAGGCGGAATGTAAGGAATTGTTGTGATTAATGGTGGTAATGGAGGCAGTGATCAGAGCAGATCGAGGCAAGCCACCACGGTGCATGTCTACGTGGCCTGCATGTCATAGAGAAGACAAAGAGATTAACTCATGGGTTGGGTCATCTAATTACCTAGTGCCAAATAATTAAGCTATATCACTAGTGAATTTTCAAATTTGTTTTTCAGAACAATGCAATCAGACAACATGATGCAAGTTTGCTTGAACAAATGTTATTTAACGAAAAATGGAATTGTAAATATGTTGGGTTTAAATTATTTTTTTTTAAATTACAGCAAGTGCCATCTATTCACCAACGAACAGAAGTGTCATCTGAGTGCGGCAAGAAACATTTTATTTTCCAATGAAATAGATAAGCGAGTAATCACTTCCAACTATATTTATGAGCTGGTTATATTCATGAGTGCTCAAAATCACTCGAAAAAAACTAGAGCAGGAAAGATTTGAACGTCACATGATTATTATCAATACACACATAACAGAACAAAATCTAAGCACCATCGAGCCAGATTCCATAGTATATATTTGCACAATAATGACTACAGTTATTCCATTTGTTTGTCACCTGTTAGGTCTACCATGTGAGTAATGAGCGTGGATCCCTGTTATAAGGATATATTTAGTGATGCCTTCCTTACACATCTTGTCTCTATTTGTTTGACAGCTAGCAACTCAGCAAGTTTTCTGCCATTTGCAAGTTTTGTATCATCTCATATACATTGCTGGGTCTTTTTGTGGATCGATCTTGTTAAGTTTATCAAATGACAATCATTCTTGAGTCTCTGGTTGGATCATGTGCCAAGAAGTTGCAAGAGCTCATCACAGAGGAGGCCATATCGATTCTTAGGGTCAAAGAAGAGCTCGAAGTACTACAGAAGACAATGAAACAAGTTCAATGTTTTCTTTACGATGCTGAGAAACAGAGAACAGAAAAGTTATCAGTTAACAATTGGCTTGGTCAGCTGAAAGATGCTATGTATGAAGCCGATGACATTATTGACCTGGCTAGATTTGAAGGAAACAAGCTGTTAGCGGACCATGCTTCGCCATCAAGAAACTCATTTGCATGCGCAAATCCATCATTTTTATATTGCCTTCCAAACCTTCTTAAACGACGTGAAATTGCTATTCGGATCAGAAAATTCAACAGTGAACTTGAAAAGATTTGGAAACTAGGCCAACTTTTAGAGCTTCAGAGTGTCGAACCCCAAATTGAAACCTTAAATATCAGGCAGCTGAAAACACTAGACCTTGTTGAGCCTAACCTTGTGGGAAAGGAAATATCAGTTGCTTGCACAAAATTAGTTGATCTGATTCTTGCACATAAAGAAAATAAGGTGTACAAGATTGGCATTGTTGGTACAGGAGGGGTTGGAAAAACAGCTCTGGCTCAGAAGATATATAATGACCACAGATTTAATGGAATCTTTAATAAAAAGGCATGGATTTGTGTTTCTAATAAGTACTCTGATGTTGCTCTTTTGAAAGAAGTTCTTCGATACATTGGAGTACAGTATGAGCAAGATGAAACTGTGCCAGAGCTCAGCAGAAAGCTTGCAATAAATGTTGAAGGGAAAAGCATTTTTCTCGTGTTGGACGATGTCTGGCAGCATGAGATGTGGACCAGGCTTCTTAAAACTCAATTAGACAGTGCCAATACAATAATAATTCTGGTGACAACTCGAAATGACATAGTAGCACGTGCAATGGGGGTGGGGGTGGAAGACATGCATCGAGTTGAATTGTTACCAGAGGAAGTAGGATGGGAGCTGCTTTGGAGGAGTATGAACATTAATGATGAGATCGAAGTTCAGGACCTACAGGATGTAGGGATGGAGATTGTTCGTATGTGTGGTGGTCTTCCTCTCGCAATCAAGGTTACTGCTAGTGTTCTAGCAACTAAAGACAGAAGTGTGATCCAATGGAGAAAGGTTATTGAAAACAGTGCTTGGTCTATGAGTAAGCTTCCTGTTGAGTTGAGAGGTGCTTTGTATTTGAGTTACGATGAACTACCGCACAACCTAAAGCATTGTTTTCTCTGGTGTGCCTTATATCCAGAAGATCAAATCTTGTTTCGTGATGACCTTATCAGGTATTGGATTGCAGAAGGTTTTGTGGAAGAGAAACAAGAACAACTTATAGAAGACACAGCTGAAGAATATTATAATGAGTTAATACATAGGAATCTCCTCCAAAAAGACAATCATTATGCTGACTATTATGGGTGCAAAATGCATGATCTTCTGCGGCAGCTGGCTCGACAGCTAATGGGAGAAGAATATTTTTCTGGTGACCCAGAATCGTTGGAGGGTAAATCTTTATTGAGACTGCGACGGATTTCGGTTGTTACTGATAGGGATTCTATAATATTTCCCAATACCGAGAAACAAAATATTGGATTGAGAACATGGATGTCTTTTATGAATGAGCCAGCAAAAGTTGAAAATGAGATTTTAGAAAGAATTCCTCGTATTCGAATTCTGAATTGGTCTGATTTAAATGTACAGAGTATCCCAAGTTCGGTACGAAATTTGATCCATCTGCGGTTACTTGACCTTGATAGGACTGACATATCTTTTCTTCCTGAATCAATTGGTTCTCTGATGAACCTTCAGATATTGAATTTGCAGGGCTGCAAGTCTCTGCACAGCCTTCCGTTGGCAACCACTAAATTATGCAACTTAAGGCACCTTGGTCTTTCTGGCACACCAATAAATCAGGTTCCAAAAGGCATAGGCAGATTGAAATTTCTCAATGATTTAGAAGGAATTCCAATTTCTGGTGGCAGTGATAAGAATGCTAAAATGCAAGATGGATGGATCCTAGAAGAGTTGGATCCTCTTAAGCAGCTGAGACGGCTTGACATGATCATATTGAAAAGAGCATCTCTTTGTAGTAAAGATTCACTGCTTACAGACAAAAAATATCTCAAACGTATGTTTTTAATGTGCAGTAAAGATATGAATGAACCATACGATGAAGCGGATGTATCCATCAATGAGAAGATCTTTTCGCAGCTAATTCCACCAAACAGCCTAGAAAAACTATGCATTCATGGATATTTTGGTCGGATGTTTCCATCCTGGCTGGGTTCAACTACTCAATGTTCTTCTCTTATGTGGTTAATACTAGAAAATTGTAAATCATGTGTGCATATTCTTTCACTGGGGCAGCTTCCGAATTTGAAGTATCTGAAAATCACGGGAATGACTGCAGTTACCAAGATTGGACCTGAATTTGCTGGATATGGCGTGGGTACTCCCCGATCTACAGAGGTGGTAGCTTTCCCCAAGCTGGAGTGGCTGATTTTCGTGGATATGCCCAACTGGGAGGAATGGTTCTTTATTAAGAAGCAGAAGAAGAAAACTGGAGGAGACCAGGAATGGGAGGAGGGGGGAGTTGCAGCGTGGCCCGTCAGGGAAGCTCCACCTCCTAAGATGAGGCTACTGCCTCGTTTAAAGAAGTTAGCACTTAAAAGATGCCCCAAGCTGAGATCTCTGCCACGGAAGCTTCGTCTGGAGACTACCAATTTGAAGGAGCTCCACTTAAGAGATGTTGATAGCCTTAAAGCGGTGGAGAACATCCCATACCTCTCTGAGGGACTTTTACTTGGTGGATGTGAAAACCTTCAGAGGGTGTCAAATATTCCCCTCGTGAGAGAGCTACGTGTACATTCTTGTCCAAACTTGAGCCGTATAGAGTTGGACAGTTTGCAGGAGGTGTGGCTTGATGAGGATATGAGAGAAGTCTCCTCGCAATGGTTACCTGGGCTCCAAAAGCGCCACCAGGAACTTCGCGGCCAAGACCTGGAGATCTTTAATTGGCTCTGAGATGAATGAAGTAACGGCCTAATTTTATTGCTGTGGAGAGGTAAAGTATGACAGTTGGCTGGAGACATCTTTAATAGCTCTCACAATTACTTGGTACAAATACTTTTTCCTGGTCTCATATTACTAGACACACTTTTTTCACTAGACCTCTGCTAGAGGATGCATGGGTTAAATTGTTCCACAAACACTTGATTTGTAAGAAACAATACTAAAAAAAACTCATTTGCTAGATTCATTTTTGGATTGAGTTGGAATTTATTTTTGCCCGCTCACTCCAACATTTTCTTGGCATGCACTGAGCAACCTGAAAAAGCATTTTCAGCTGGACTTCATGGTGTTATATATATAGTTTACGTGAATTGTATGGACTAAAAAAGTTTGTTAGCCTATGTAAGTTCTTGCACCTGGGTTTTTTATTTGTAATTGTTCTTTTAGCAATCATGTTTAGGTGAGTATTTATTACCGAAATGATTTATGTTCCATAGTATGCACTTGCATTTGCTTGACCTTGTAAATACTAGCCTCCACAGGTCTCCTTAATTATGAATTAAAATAACTGTCCTTTTTTTTGCAGGTCAGTAACGTTGAAGAGCGCAGTTCTATGCAGCTCTGCTCATTCACTACTGTTGTCTGAGACCAAAAGATAAAAAAAAAATAGTTCATTCTTGTTTACTAAAAACAAAAAAAGAAAAAAAAATAAAAAAGACAAAAAAATCAGTTAATTCTTGTTCTGCAAAAAAACAAAGAAAAAAATGTTTTAATCCTTTTCCAGCATTTTATGAAAAGATCTTCAGTGTGTAGTGTTTTGTTTATTTAGTGTAGAATCTGTTTTTTTTTTTTTTGCTTTTTGCTTTTTTAGGGTAGGTAACTCCACCTGTTGCTGCTCTAAACTCGCTTATGGTTGCACAGCCGGTTCCAAGTCCGGAAAAAGGAGGAGGGACTATCCATGCTCTTCAGTTTCAGGGAATTTATTCATAGGACCAATTAGTGACATTAATATTTTATTAAACATTATGTTCTTGATTTGTTTAATTATCAAAATGGTTTCCAGATGTCATTACGCACACTGCTGAAAAAAGATGTCATTATGCACAGTAAACTACTACCTCCGGTTTTAAAATATTGACACCGTTGACTTCTAACATCAATTTTTACCATTCATCTTATTCAAAAAATTTATTCAAATGTGTAAAGTTTTGTTATTATTTGATTTATCATTAGTAAAAATTAAATCATGATTAATAATTTTAGACATTGAAATATTTTTTTAATAAAATGAATGGTCAAAGTTGATGTTAGAAATGAACAGTATCAATAATTTAAAACCGGATAGAGTAGTAAATATTGTGCAGTACCTCCATCTTCAGTGAACGCCAATCTCATCATACCTCCATCTTCAGCGAACAGATTTGTTTAGTTATCAAATGGTTTCCAGATGTCACTACAAGAAAATAAATCTTTAGTCACCAAGTTTTAGTGACCAAAAAATTTGGTCACTAAAAATTGACAAGTAATGACTAAAATTTTGTTTTTATTGTTGACATATATTTTTAGAGACTAAGATATAGGCTCATTAGTTAATAAATGCATTTAGTTACCAAGGGTTCCTAGTTGTTATATAATTTTAGTGACCAACATATCAAATTATCGGTTACTATATAGACAAGGTTTAGTGACCACAATGAGATCAAGGTTTTTAGTGATAAAATAGTTATTGTGAATAATTTTATACATATAGTGAGTAAAAAACATTTTTTCTTGTAGTGTGTCATTACGCACACTGCTAGAAAAAAGATGTCATTATGCACAGTAAACGAGTAAATATTGCTGCAGATCACCACTTGGAGAGAACTAGGAACGCGATCGAGTAGGTTGAAGATCGAGGTTGGCTTCACCATCTTCCATCAATTATGTCATGCTTATTTTCTTCTCTCAATTATGAGATGCTTTTTTGCTCCATAATTCTTAGTACCTCCGTACCTAAAAATGTGCGTTGAAGTCAAATCGATTCGTGATATAACAACGGATCCATAGCATACTACACACCTCGAAAAGTAAGTATCATGTTTCTGAGCCTATGTGTCATGTGTAGGGACCCCTCGGTACTCCTAAACCTCCAAATTTTTCAAATGCTGATCGGACTGGGTATGACGAATATCCAAAGTAATGCACTATGTGCTTGCCATAGGTTAATTAATTTGTTCAGTTTTGCATTTCATGAGCACGTCTTTAGTACTGCACAGATTTAAGTGTCACTAAGATAGACTAGTACAGCCTTTATTTCTAAATTGTTATTGCCATTAACTTTTAATATCATTTTTAACTATTTATTTTATTTAAAAAATTAGTTAAAATGTTTAAAGTTGTAAGTCATGATTCAAAAAACACTAATAGTAAATCAAATTATAACAAAATATGTAATATGTATTAAACTTTTTTAAATAATATAAATAATCAAAATTAATGTTAGAAGATAACGACGACAACAATTTAGGAACGAATGTACTACTCTCGATCCTTGATATCCTGTCCTAGACTTCAATGTTCCCGCATTAATGACAGTTGATATGGTACAGCTCTTCCAGGTATATTAACCATTGGTTCCCACAAAAAAAATTGTTCCATGTGTTTATGACTATTATGAATGATGGGCCCTCTTTCTTTTCTACATTGATGATGATCATATGCCAAGTAAGCAAATTATTCAATGGCAGTGAATATAATGCATAGTATGATACTTCCACTAGGGAGTATCTTTGGCAATGCAGGGACATAAGGTGTAGGACTACAGACTGCTGGGTCGCAAGCATCAAATGGCGCAAATCCAAGAATCAATCAATAGCACGTCACCTCCTAATTCATCCTATTCACATTAGAAGAATGGATAAAATCAACATAGTGCATAAAGCACAATATAGAGAGTGTGGATTAAAATCACAGCAAGCTGTTGACACCCTCCGTTAGAGTTTTGTTGTGGTTCTCAACAATAAATTTGAAGTCCCTCTGTGACTCTGTCCAAGCATAAATGACTTTTTTATTTTTAGACATCACGTTTCATCATTCATCTTAGTTAAAACTTCTAGCATGAATAATGCCCCATTAAAAAAATTAACTAGAGGGATTTTTTTAGACTAACTAGAGGGATAGGGATACCGCAGTTTGTGTTTGCTTACCGGTTCCTATAGAAAAAAATGACTTCCTCAATAGTGACCAAAACAGAGTAGAAATAGGTTAATGCTTGTGAAGTTTTGGTTTCTTTTTTCTTTCCATGTGAAGATGGATCATCAACGATATATAAATATTCCTTGTCACTACGTTTCTTGTTATGCAGCATCTGATATCAGAAACTCCATAGCAAGTGTTGTACTCCCTCCATTCCTAAATTGTTTTCGTCATTTACTTCTAACATCAACTTTGACCATTCATCTTGTTCAAAAATTAATTCAAATCTAAAAAATTATAAGATGTGATTCAAATAACTTTAAGGGATAATACTCAATTGGTCCTTGAATTATGTTCAAAAGCTCAATTGTGTCCTTTAACTTTCAAAAGATAAAATTTAGTTCTTAAACTCTGGTTAAAGCCTCACTTTCATCGCTGGTTTGACATGGCAGCACACATGGCACGTCAAGTCAGCATGTGACACACCATCAGCTTAAGGTTTAGATTTTAAATTTTAAATCGATTTTTCTCTCAAACCATATCTCTATGTTAGAATCCGTTTGAAACATTGTGTTTCTTTAATTAAAACGAAAATTATTTTTTTCAGCGTTTGGATTATGTTATTAATTATACACGGAAATTTTGTTTACCCTAGGAATATATTTTGGTATTTTTAAAACTTTAACAACCTCAAAAACATGAATTTTCAAAATCTCTGTTGCATTAGCAAAATGACTTTTCCTACATTTGGATTGCTTTAAGATTTATTTTTTAAAAAAAATGAAGTGATATAAAAAATATA
This sequence comes from Zoysia matrella, assembly GCA_001602295.1. Classification (NCBI taxonomy): domain Eukaryota; kingdom Viridiplantae; phylum Streptophyta; class Magnoliopsida; order Poales; family Poaceae; genus Zoysia; species Zoysia matrella. The sequence goes on along the minus strand of BCLG01001345.1, from coordinate 107,997 downwards.
AAATATATAAAATATGTTCCAATTATTAAATTTTAAAATATAAATATAAAAATATATGGATATAGGATTTTTGTTGTATTCATTCTAAGAAGCATAATGGTTTAAATGGATCAAAAATAGAACTATGTTTTGAGAGAAAAATCGATTTAAAATTTAGAATCTAAAATTGAACCTGACGTAGCATGTCACGTGTTGATGTGACGTGCTACTTGTGCTGCCATGTCAGACGAAGGATGAAAGTGATGCTTTAACTAAAATTTAAGGACTAAATTTGAACTTTTGAAAATTGAAGGATAAGATTGAGTTTTTGAACATAGTGTAACGAGCAAAATGAGTAAATCATAACAAACTATATGATATTAATCAAACTTTTTTAAATAAGATGAATAGTTAAATTTGATGTTAGAAGTCAACTACGATATCAATTTAGGAACAGAGAAAATACTCGTCATGTCTTACTCAGAGAGTTCAGCTGAGAATCAGATTATGCTACGTTATGTTTCCACTACAAAGTTTTGGCAGTGCAGGCTGTACCCCGTCATGCTCCGAATCTCACGTCAGCTTGAATATCTTGTCCATCGAACTCCCCATCCTCAAGTACCTCGTTGCCAACCTTGGTGTCGTCATCCTATGTCTTTCCATGTTCTGTAATCATGATGGACAATGCTTGAAGTCCACCATGCAGCCGCTAAGCTATCGACAAAAACAAAAAACAAGCACATGGGAGAAATGGGTTTCCATGATGCTCTCTGCTGCAAACTCAAGCTGCATTGGAGCTCCATTGTTCCGGAGAACCTCTCATACCCAAAAATGTGGAATCAATATAGCAAAGGATGCATATTGCGTACTTCATACTTCACAAAATTAAGTAGATGTCTGGCTTGAGTACTCCCTCCGTCTCCAATTACTTGTTATCCTAGAATTCACAAGTTTTTCCCATTTATTTGTCTTCCTCGCTTTCCAATACACATTTCTCGGTTCTCAATACATCTTTATCTCTATCTCTCTCATCCTCATTTTCAGCACATTCTAATTTTTTCATCATCCTTACTCCTCATGCCCACTTCCTAGAATGACAATGTAAAAGAGGCCGGAGGGAGTATATTTATAGACCACGTGGAGGTCCGGACCAAGGACCAAAGGTATCCTTATTTATTATACAGATTATCTCACTGTGTGATATCCCAAAATTTAAGCCCAAGAATTAAAATTTGAAATTTAAAAATTTTGCTAACAAATGCTAACGATTTTCTTTTCTCTCCTCCTTCGTTCAAAAGATAAAATTCCATGTAAAATTAAAACCTCTCTTAATTTGAAAATTTCCAAAAATATTAAATATTTGAGTATGACCATGTGTTTGATTAAATTCGCTATTTGATTGAATTTTATTTTGGCCGAGCTCATTTGAAATTTATTCAAAATTTGAATTTCACTCAAATTCAAACCCAATCAATCAAAATACTAGAAATAATTGAATCCATTTCTTTCATTGGGCCGATTCTTCTCCCTTCCTTCTTCTCTGTCGGCCCAAACAGCCTTTTCTTTTTCCACAGAGCAGGCCGCCACTTTTTCTTCGCGCGGCCCAGCACTTCAGCCAGCCTAGCCCACGACGCCGCCATCTTCTTTCTCTCGACAGGAACTCGTGCGCCGTCCGACAGAACCCGCGCGCGCCGCCGCC
>BCLG01001345.1:86363-106265 GCA_001602295.1 Zoysia matrella | reverse complement strand
TGCCTCGCCGACCGGCGCCCGTGCGCAACGCCACCGCACCCACGTCCTCCCGGCCGCGCAACGTGCCGCCTAGCTACGGCCCCGGCAAAGGGACGTGCACGCCATTACTGCCCCGGCCCCGGGTCAAACTCAACGCGCTATCGCCACCTGTCTCGACTGCTTAAAACCTCACCGCCCGCCTTCAATTTGATGCTAGCCGGGCCATACCGCCGCGCCACGTCCTCCTCCGGCTATAAAAAGCCACCCCAAGCCTTCCCGGAGCTCCTCGCCATGCTCACAGCCCCCAATTCCGGCCCAAACACAACGAAGCCACTTTTCCCCTTTTTTTGTGCCACCTCGGCCGCCGCCGAATTTCACCTTCTCCGGTGACCTTTTCCCGTCCCTCTCGGCGCCTACAACTACTCAACGATCCCTTTGTTCGATCCCCGGCCGCCAGGACCTGTACCCGTCATAGAAGCACCCAGACACCGTGCACGTCCGCCGCAGTCCGCCTCCTCTCTGTCACATCTAAATCCTAGCCCTTCGCCACAAATCCAATGGCCCATAAGCCTCCACGTCACCTCGAAATCCTAACCGGCCACTTTCGAATCAACGCCCGGATTAAACCGGCTGTTTTATAATAAAAATAAAAGAGACACACATCGGCCCCACCTTTTAGCCTAATATGTCAAAACACTAGGTACACCCGGCTTAGTACACCCAAAAATATATTCCTAAGCCTTTTTCCAGTACAAAAATAATTCCATAAAATTCCAAAAAATACCACTTTGCACCTAAGCCCTTGCTATTCTGTAAAACTATATTTTAAGCTTAGTAATTTTACAAATACAACCCTGACCTTTTCCTTAATTACGATTTAGTCCTAAGTATTTACACCTAGCACCCTAAACTTTTGTATAATTACATATAGGTCCCTGACAACTCTGGTAATTACAGGAAAGACCCTAGCAACTTTCTAATAATTACAACTAGGTCCTTAAAGCCCCCTAAGCACTGTAAATGTCATATCTTTCCAACCGTAATCCCGATTTCAGTGATTCTTACGCTCATGCGATCGTCTCGATGTGAGCTATTTTATGAATTCGGTTTCATATCCTAAAACCCCTCATATATTCTCTAGTTTGATCTATAAACCCATAGCTTCCGATAAACACTTCTCTGACACCCGATAAATCCAGAGCCAACCATTCAATCATCCAAAAATCCCACGGCCACTCCACCTAGAAAATCAAACCCAGTTATCACCTGATCATGTTAACCTTCTTTTCCACATTCGAGTTTTATTGGAGTTTATTTATTTAACTGCTTTTAAATTCTTTATGCCTTTATTTGAGTTCACTATTTACTGTTATTTGTTTGTAAGTAGTACACTTCATATAGTCATATTAAACACAGGTTAATAATATGATTAGTGTGCATCTCACCTTGAATTAACCTACATTATTGCATGTGCCACATAATTCTATTAGCATTACACTTATACAAGTAGAGTCAAGTAATTAGTCACTAATAATTAGAATATAACTGCATACTAGGAAATTAAGTAATTAATCTCTAGTCTCTGAGCAATTATTTATTTAATATAAACTAAATAAAAATATCTAAAATAAAGTTAGTAAATAATCGCTGACATACGATACTAATTAGTAACTAATCACTAGCATATGATAATAAATAGGATTGCACGTAAAATGATGCATGAAATGATATGTCATATGCTAGTCACATTTCTAGTGCATATTACATAAGTATATATATTCACGTTAGGGTAATGACACGTTAGGCACTGGATAATACGTGCATACATATGACTTACTATCGCAATCATGAAACGCCACTTAAGTGAGCTCGGTAGTTAATCACTACTCTCTAGTAAATATTAAGACGAGATAATGCACCAAATGACACCTCACCCACTTTGTATGCTCATAGTACTTGCGTCGTATTAGCATAAACACATTAGTGCTTCAGATATGTCATAACGCATACACTTACATCATTTAATAAAGTAGTCACATAAATATTATTTAGAATGACTTAATAATTAATTAATCTCTAATCCTTAGTAAAAACAAAATAGTGATTATGCATAAGGATGACAATTCGAGCTCCAAGTATTAACTTAGACAAATTATAATATTAGCGCATACTCATGCAAAGGCTTAGTATAATTAAGCCATACATAGTCACACTTAATGACCCATGCAACTGCATAAACACTATGATAAAATCGCTAAATAACTAGTTATTCTAAGAACTAATCACTAATGAATAATACTAAGATGCACATAAGATAGGCATTGCATTAAGATAATTACCGCATCATGCATGACTTATCCGTAATTTTTCCTCGTGGAGTTTATTTGGCTTTTATTTGAAGTTAATCGGATCCTATCGATTCTTCTCAAGCTTTTATTTTTTTTACGGTAGGTTTATTAGGCATATTCTATCGTGTAGACAACGTTGAGTTCGAGGAAGAGCTGAATTCCAATAGGAGCCAGAAGGGCTGACACTCAAGGAGAAGCACGAGATTCCGAATCAAGCTCTAAAGATTAAGGATTTGCAGGCAAGATCTAACCACCTTGACCATACTAATCCTATGATTTATTTCGCACCTATATGGCCTGAATGCTTGCATGTGTTTTCTGTGAATTTAAACGTTGTGTAGCATTGATCCTGCTTATTAGGTATTTATATTAATGTCAGTTACTTGCTCTCATTAATATTAAATACCACCTTATTGATGACACCTTCTTGTTACCCATAGAAAATCTATCATTAAATACTTTTAATGACAGGTAAGTTGCCTTGATAATAGATTGCTCAGGACTCTATTATGATGCCACGCATTACCACACCATACACCAATATTTTATAAAATGTATAAATGTGTACTTGGTGTTTTGAGTAAAATAAAATGGGTGGGTGATAGAGCAACATTTGTTAAGTAGAGGTGGGTAATTTCTGGTTTGCGGGCGAGGCTTCTATGTGATGATTTGGTGATGTGTGATAAGCTTCGGTCTAGTCCACCTGCCGTAGACAAGCGCTCGCCCTGACCGCATAAGGACTGGTTCATCGGACTTCAATATAGTGATTTCGTGCGACCACAAAACCTGTCACGGACGGGACTTGCCCTAACTTATTGGCATCTATCATATGCTACACTAGGCACCCAGTAGGGCATCGGACACCAAGGGTGGACACTTGGGGAGGAATGTACCTCGAGAGAGTCTGACTCCGAGGAAAAAAAAGTACCTCAGCTCAACTATCTGAGTCAGCAAAGAAAAATAAAGTACCTGAGAACTCAAAAAAAGCTATGTGAAGTACTTGTGTTTCAGCTCTTGGTGATTTTTTCGAGGTGGGCATACAAGGATGGACGGATAAGGTGGGACTAGCGTTACGTTTCTGTCCTGTGAAGAGAGTGTGGCCTGTGGGTAAAGTGTACAACCTCTGCATAATGTAAATCTTTTCGGAAAGTCCGTTGTCACTGGTTATAACACACTATTGTCTGGGCTCACAATGATTAGTCTCATATACTTTTTTGATTGTGTGAGTGGGTGTACTTGCCCGTGTTTTAGAAAGTGTCTGGATTAGGTATTAGAGGCCCTTCCAGTTAAAACTTAGGAACTGGCTGAAAAGGTTTATTCTCCCCCAGGTCCACCTTTTAAAATATAATAAAAAATGTTTTAATCTTCTGGTTTTAAAACCTTCTTGAGTGGACCCCGCTAAAAATGTATTTATGCAAAGAAACCCTTGTGCCTTGTTCTTGCTACAGCCAAATATGCATCTATCAGTATGCCCCTGATAGTGTTAAGGCTTGCTGAGTAGCTTATGAACTCATCCGTTTGCATTTGTGATTTTAGTCAAAGAAAGATTCGTAGAAGACGACGATGTGCTAGGTTTTGGTCTTGTTTCTCATGTTGCTTGTGAAGTTAGGTTTTTGTTTCCGTTGTCTGCTTCGCCTCTAGCTGGCTAAATCTTTGTGGATGCTTTAACTCACACTGTGCTGCCGCTGAAGGTAAAGTATTAGATATTTTACCTTTTAACCGAAGTATGCTTTTTGATATACATTCTGATGTGATATTACGTATCAGCTACTGATCCGAGAACTGATATGTGATACATAGTGTATCTCAGAAATAGGGTACGAGACACTGCTTCTCAGCTTCATTTTCAATAGAAATGTAATTGTAAGTGGGCATTCGGACAAGTCCATATCTGGTACAAATTTTGTAGTTATTATGTGAAACACGTAAAACTTGTATTAGATATAGCGTTCACAGGTACTCGATCATTTGCATACCTAATTTTCAACCTGCAATATGCCTACTCTAACCATGAACAAGGCACACACACGCGGATATAGAGTTCATCACCACACAACTATAGATCCTCTATGAATCGTTCAAGGAGATGTTGCAGTCCATCACAATGGCAGTCGAATTCGAGTTCAGCAGTGGGTATGAGTACCTCGGAGATGTTGATGTCACTGCTTCCGGCAGCGGCGTCCTCCTTGGCTACTCCCACCCGGATAGAGGTGACCACGACAACTATGAGTGCTACAGTAGCATGGTGGAGGCTTTGGACTGCACGCTCTCAAGGCGCTCATCTACGCCACACACCACCAGGTGGAGTAGCAGCTTGATTTGGCATCAATGGCTCAAGGGGTTCGTTCTGCTCGCGCCATTCATATTTCTTCTGTTGTCTCTGAGGTGGCTGCACCTGCACGTGAGTTGCTTGATGAAATGCTTGTTGAGAATGTGATCTTGGATGAGGATGGTTTGCACGACCTTGATCCTCGTGGTTGCTACAATTGCAGTGAAGAGGTTGCTGCATTTCCAATTGTCTCTGAAAATATTGCCTTTCCAGTGTTTGATGAAATGCCTCTGGAGGTTGACATGGCAGCAAAGCCAAAGAAGATGGAGTTCGAGGGTTTAGTGGTGTGGGATGATGAGTTACAGCACATAAACACCTCACACAATGGCTTTTTGAAGCAGCTAGCTGGGTTTGGGGACTTCTTAGTTGATGAGGAGATAAAGCAAATTGTCCAAATGGACATCCATGGCGAGCTTCACTTGGATGCTGCTTTGGATGTGTTTGATGATCTCGACAATGTACCAAATCATGTCAACGACACTTCTCTTACCTTGGACATTCGCATGAACATGGGCAATGAGGTGTCTGATGCGATTCCTTGTGATCACATTGTGCAGACGAAGATATGATTAATGGCCTGAAAATAGATGACGGGTTCTTCCAACTGGAGGATCAGTTTGGGAATAATTTGATGGAACTACAAGTCAAGCTCTGTACTATTGAGTTGCTTACTGGTCAGCTAGTCATTACTCCTAGAACATGTTGTGGACACTAAAATTCATAAGTGTGCTGCACATTATGCAGATCAACAGTATGCAGAGATGCTTGGTGAGATTTCAAATACAAAGGTATACTTTCTTGCAACTGAGCCTGGCGCTGGTGGCTCATCATTCTGGCTTCAGCAAATCAAAGATATGGAGTTCAGTTTATCGGATAGAAATCTTGTGCAAAATGAGTTATGTGCTGCACATTTTCAATTACCAAGCTGTGATTTCATTGTACGAATCAATGTCAATTGGTTAGTACTAAAGAAACTACCAGCATAGTTGTTAGGTGGTTTCTGTCCATGGCATGAAGCCACACTACTAATGCTAGCAGATATGCCTGTATGGAAGCCTGTCAGTGTAAGTGCAGCTGAATGTGAGCATCAACCTGAATTCTACATGACTGTTGTGAGATGTTCAGACAAGAACCAGCAGCATGATGAGATAATGCCATATGGGCTTGGAGAGGAGCCAGAGTATGTTTTTTTTGTGTTCATAGGTTTATCATCATGGTCGGTTGGTGCTGTCAGTTTGAGCAGTAAGGCAAAGCAACCGAGGAGGCAATGGGACCCTGGTAAAATCAAATTATGTGGTATAATTGATGATTGCTTGGAGGTAGAAATTCTTAACAGAAAATAGGCGATCAGAATTAAGCATGAAGAAGAAGCATCTGCAGATTACAATGTTACTTAGGGACAAGCAACATTTCGATGGAATAGTAGTATAACATCGCAGAACTATGAAGGACAGCAGGCAGTTACGGATCAGGGAGAAGAGAACATTCAAAATCGGGTCCATCCCTTCGGCTGCCGTCTTCCTCGCGGAGGTGCTGTCCAGGTCAGCTCGTCGTTCGCCTCGCTCGCCAGCGACGCCCTGTCAACGTGCTCACGACCCGGCCGTAGTTCGCTGGTGGCTACGGGTTGTGACATACCGTCTACCCCCTCCTCTAATGCCTCCAGGTCCTGCATTCTCCGATTTATTTTAGGTGAGATTCTTTGGGGCTTTTTGTTGCTAGGACATGTGAGACCATGTTTTGGTGGTCGATTCATTGGTTTTACTGATGAGCACCGTTTAATTTTGGATTTTCTGAGCCTTTCCCTTTTCTTAGGATTCTACGAAATTCCTGAAATTGATGGTAAAATCTCAATTCTTTTAGGGGCTTTCGGTTGGAATGGATCCCCCATGACGTGATGAGCTTGTGGTTCAAATTTCATGATTTCTAGAGCACGATTGATTGTGTCTTGATGTTTCTCGGTTAGGAGCTACCAGTTGTTTTCTGCTCTCTGTTTTGACCACAGCTTGCATCAAGGTGTTTGCTCCTATAGTATTAATGGCTTGATTTTTCAGCTGCTCACTGCTTTGCCTTGCTTCGATTCAATAGTTTAGGATTCACGGGTGGTGATTTACTGACCATTAATGTCAGCTTGCTTGATATGTACCAGATTTGTGTTCGAGCGGACACAACCTTACGGACTTTCTCTGCCTACAAGCTCAGTTTTAAAAGGAATTTTACAAGGGCAGTTTACGCCCCAAATATCTCAGTGAGCTTGAGCCCCAGGTACAATCAGAAAACCAGTGGCAAAAAGACATGCAGATCAGCAACAGGCTCTTGCAAACGGATAGGTCTATCCCTACATTGGTCACACAAGGGATTTAGTTGCTATCATTGCTAATTGTTTTCAGGATGGAAGCAGGTGCATGATGAGATTAGGAAGCTAGATGGATGTTACTATTGCAGTAGTGTGTCATTGATGAAGAAAACCAATACTTGAGTGGGGTCAGATAGCTGTGAAGAACTTGCTTGAATGGAATGAGAAAAATCAGAAGCAGGTCCCAAAACTTGAGCTGCAAGAGCCTGTGATAACTCCAGAGATTGCTAACATACCTAGAGATAGAAATAGATGAAGAAACAAGACGTGAGAAATTGGTCAATACTCCCTGATGTAAGTATGTCAGATCTGAACTGATTTTCTTAATTTTATCTGTGAGCAATTTCTAACCTACTATCTATCTTTATGGTTGTTGCATTGTTTTCCACATGATTAAATTGTTCTGTGCAGTTGAGATCACATCATTACTGCATCTCTTTCATGTATGACAAATTGATACATATGGTTCTGTACGAATATGTTTATTAGTTTCAACTGGTTTCGTGACTATTGCATTGCACCGTCAGCAACAATGCTATTTGATACTCCCTCCGTCCAAAGATATTCTAAGTCACAGTAGTGCACAGCTAGGGCTTATATTAAATAACCAAAATGGTCAGGCCCTTCCACATGTGCATCGGCTGCCTTTTACAATACTGCACAGCTAGGAATATTTAGGACACAGCTGATGGATGTCAATACTATAAACTCAACAGTAAATATGCAGAAAGCACATGCATGTACACAAAAAGATGAAGGACACAATGTTGGACACATTCTATGCTCATGCTCTTAAGCTTTCTAAATACTTGAATTTCCTTATAGGTCCAGGTTGAGTTCTACTCTTAGTATTTTGTCCTTGCTAGGTTTGAAGTACAGTAACCTTAGTTTTTGTCATAAAAAAACTGATCATTGAAGTTTGATTTGTGGTATTTTTTTCCTAGGCAGGCCTTGGTAGAGCTAGAGATGCCACAAATGTCATACAAAATACTGAAATAGCAACCTCTTATCTCTGTCATAACAACGGTACGAAGTGTATCTATCTGCTTTGGATTGCTCCCTGCAAAGTATACCAGTAGCAAAGTCTACAATCATCAAGTAAGAATCACCATTTATGTAATTGTCCTTTTTTTTTTTTGCATCTGTCAAGATCTTGTTCGCTCTTGTTTGCATTCTGAACTCATGTTGTATTCCTTTGTTGTCATCTTGTTTTTCAGTTAACATGTTACCATGTCTTGGTTTTTCTAAAAGATATTTAACTGTTTAGTTTTGTGAACTTATCAGGAACATGTTCCATTGTTGAGTTTACTTATTAATTGTGATTGTTCAGTGATTAGGAGGATATTGCAGTCACGAAGCAACTCTATTTTTTGGTGATGATTCAGTTGTGATATCAATGTAGTACGAAATGATGAAGCCTAGGCTGTGCCAGATCGTGCGCAAGGTCGTTCTGAATCATAATGTCACAAATGATTTGAAGGAAAAATCGACAAAGTTGGATCAGGAGGAACCTACTGTCTATCAACACGGTGAGCATGTCGGCATCAAGGGCCAGTATGCTGGGATGGGTTGCTGATCTGCCAGCCATCTGGGTGCACTAACAGAATCAGCTTGTTGCAATTTCTATCAGAGAATCTTGAATGCAAAGCAAGGGTGAGCATCATTTTATTCACAACCATTTCGCATTCCAGGTCAAGTATCACAAGGATCCAAACACTGATCTTGCTACGATCGTGATATTTGAAGTTAAGCCATATAAATCAGCATTTATCCCTCAAACAGGTTAATGATTTCTCTTGATATGCTATATCACTTTATATTAATGTTCATTATATCTGTTGCAGTGTTAGCATAAAACTGATGGTTACTGGAAAGGAACTGGCACACACCATAAAACATGTGTAATTCAACTGTTTTCCTCTTACTTTATTTCTTATGTGTGACTTTCATGTAGACGGCGCAAAAGGGTGCGCCGTATTCCACTAGTTAACTCTACCAACAAGCTCTGAATTGGACCCAGATGAGAACTCACCGCTGTAAGGAAGGTGTTCGGTGTATGATTCAGAAATATTTTTCACATCGTTCTGAACTTTTTTGTGGCCTCGCGTCATGCAATATCCGTCACACATTGTGTCTCCTAGAAAAATCTGGTGAAGGCCGATGCTGCCATGGGCAGCACATGCATACGCGTCGCCGTGGAGCGGCACCATTGAATCACCAGTTATTCACCTACCGAAGCTTCATGTTCCTGGTGCCGCTGAACCTGTCACTAGTGCCGCTAGTTCAGGTACTCTCGTTGAACAAGTTGCACAGAACATCATATAAGAAAAGTTTCGACACAGCCAGTGTGCTTCAGAACATGCGCGGGTTCATATTCCAGGTGTGAGCGACTGAACGTGTCACAGGTGCCGTTGGTTCGAGTACTCCACACACCACGGCGAGGCTCACATTCTGCAGCACAGGTAATCTCATAGTCACTATTTACACCCCTACCACATGTATACTGCTTTGTGCTACTAGAGACCACAGCAACGATATCTAGTTCCTCCACAGCTCCACGTTCGAGGGGTGGGGGGAGGCGGCTTTTAATTCTTCCATATCCTCCATACTCTGAATCTGACTTTCCAAAACATCGTTTATATTATCAGGTGGGCATCGGTCTGCTAAAGACCTAGCATTTGTCTGGCAGAAGCACTCTGGCCACGAGTTTGTGTAGAAAGACTCTGGATGGATGCGTTTGTGGGGGCCACCAAAATGTGAGTTGAACATTACTTGCCTGACCCTATCCTCAAAGCCAGCTGCTGTCACACCCCAAATTTTCTAATTTTGGGATGTGAACCTTTTCAATTATAAAAAGTAAAATTTTTAATTATTTTGAGAATTTTATCCATTTATTTAATTGTTTTTTCTTGAAAATAAAGGCTTAAGTGTTTGTTTAATAATTGACTTGCCTTAATCAAATGATTTTTTATTTATTTTTAAAAGAAAGTTTATTTTGAAAAAAAAAGAATGATGAGGTGTTTTCTCCAAATTTGATTTTTGAAAATATATCCTTAAAACATGATTTTATTTTGAACTTTGGTTTTAATTGGAAACCTTCAAATGAAGTAAAATGAATCTATCTCAAATTATTTTACTATTTTGGAAATAATCTAGTAAAATGGTTTTTGGTATTTAGAAGCAAGTTTTATTAGATAAAAAAGAGGGATGCTTTTTCATAATTTTAATTTCCGAAAAGATATCTTGAAAATATTAATTTATTGTGAAATTCTGTTTTATTTGAGAAGGTTTCAAATAATGCGTGAAATGAATTTATCTCAAATACTTTCAAATGAATTCTTCTATTATTTTATAAGAAATAATTGGATAAAAGAAATAAAATAAAGAATAAAGGAAAACAAATGGAAAGAAAAGATGTTTTCTCAAATTTTGGATTTTAGAAAAAGATGTCCTAAAATATGTTTTTATTTGAAAGGGTTCAAATAAGGTAAAATGAATTTATCTCAACAACTTATAAATGAATTCTCTAATTCCGTAATTTTGAAATAATCTGATCTGATGAGAACAATAACAAAAGAACTAAAACAGAAATAGAAAAAAAAAACAAAACAGAAAAAAAAAGAATAAAACTCTCTGGGCCGAATTTCTCCTTCTCAAGCCCAGCCTGCCACCCTCTTACTTTTCCACAATTCGGCCCACCTAGCCCAGCCGCCCTCCCTCTTCCTTCCTCCACTCACTTACACGCGGGGTCCGTGTGTCATCTCCAACCTCCAACCACCTCCCCAACCTCCTCCATCTGCAGGTAGCGCGCCGGCCCAACGGAGCCTCGATTTTCGCAGGGTTCTCCCCCAACTGCGCCCCACGACTTCCCTCCCGATTCAAACGCCACTCTCCCCTACAAATACCGCGCCGCTCGGCTCTCTCTCGCCTCCCAAACCCTAGCCTACCGCCCTCGTCGTCGCGCCCTCATCTCGGAGCTGCCCCTGCCGCGCTGACCCCGTGCCGCTCTTCTCCAAGCCTCGTCGCTCCCGCCGTCCAAGCCTCGTCGAGCGCCGCCACTCGGAGGAGCCCCATGACGTCGACCCGATCTCCAGCCATCCTTGTCGCAGTTCGAGCCCACAGTGAGGGTCTCCACAAGCTCCTCTCTGTCCTCCCCTTGTTTTCGGCCATAATTAGTCACCGGAGCTCGGGCGGCCATGGCCCCGACGCTGACTGGCCCGTCGTTGCCCGCTCAGGCGCGAGCCATCCTGGCCGTGGGATCCCAAACGACGGCCAAGATTAGATCTGTCACCCCATTGTTTTATTTTTAAATCTCAACCATCCAAACAGAAACCGAAGGATCTGCCATAAAATCCATAAAATCCAATCCATCCATTTCAAAATCAAGGGTCCAGATCGGTAACTATATAGAAATAAAAATAAAACAAGTCCTTATAGCGTCAGCATAACATCATGCTGACGTCATCACACCGATTATTGAAAATGAATTAGGAAATTAGAATATTTAAATTTGGATTAATCTGTTAATTAATATAATAAGAAGAATAACTAAAAATAATCTAAAAATAATTATTTAATAGTAATTAATTATATTAATTTTTTAGAAGAGCCCACATACTTTTATTTAATTACAAATCAGTCCCTGGCCATATGATAGAATATCATTTTAGCCCTTGAAGTTTTTTGTAATTACTTTTTAGTCCTTACTTGATTCTAAAAATTACGCTTAGGTCCTCAGAACTTAATTTTAATTATAGATTAATTTCTATTAAGTATAATATTGATAATAATGATGATAATTTAAAATAATTAATAATGTAATATTATTAATAACAATTAATAATAATAATAATAATAATAATAATAATGTTAGTATAAATTACATCGCTAATAATAATAACAGTAATGATAAATAATATTAACAATTAGCGTAAAAAAATTAATAGTATGATAGTAATGATAGCAACAATATAATATCATTTCTATACTAATAATAAAATGATCATATTATTAATAATAATAGTAATAGTAATAGTAATAATAAAAAAATAATAAAGTTTCATTAATTAATATATCTAATTATTTTAGTGTAATAATTATAACTAAGCCCTTGCAACTTTTGTAAATTATAAAATATTTCATGCTAATTAATAAATTACATTTTAAATTATAAAGTTTTATAAATTTATATATCTTACTGTTGTAATTTAATAAATTTCATATAAATCCTTATAACTTTAATTTAATTACAACTTAGTCCCTAAAACCTTATAAACCTCATAACTTTTGAACCATAACTCCGATTTACGTGAATTTTATATCAAAACGATCGTATCAAAATAACCTATGCATCCATGACATCATCCTGTTGCATTTCATCTTTTGTTTTCCTGTTTGTGATTGTTTTTGTGCTCTTTTGTTTGTCTGCTTGCCCGTATTGATGATACGCTTCAGATCCGCTTTGCGAGGACTCTCGGAAAAGACTTCAAGATTTTTGAGCTGCAATACTACTGTAAAGGCAAGTGTCTTTGACTATTTTGTGCCTACTTTACAAAACTCCATCTTTTAGATTACATGCTTGTGTCAAATTGAATGCGCACCTACTATTAGGAATTCACCTAGTTTCTCTATTATGCCTTATCGCCCTAATTTACCTTTTTGTTGGGTAGATTACATGCTTAGCTTGCTGTTGTCGAGATGGGTGATATTAAATAGTTTTATTATCATACTTGCTTCACGAGAATTAATGGGTTATTTAATAGTAACTTGAAGATTAGTGATTTGGAGGATATGGTTGGTGTAAGGCTGTGTGCGGGGTTACCGGCACTGTCTTTGATATGTTATCTTCTCAAATCTAAGGACCGATTCATAGAGCGACCACCCATGTGTTACCGTACAACTACGAGTCAAAAATGGGCGCGGCCTGACGTAGTAAGTGGTGAAGACCAGTTCTGTACGTGCTAACCTGTGGAGCGAGAAAAGCGGGTTACACCTAGATCCGCTTAGAGAGAAGCGTGGAGAAGGGAGGGTTACTCCCGGGAATCATCTGGCACAAGAGAGGGCCTTTCCAAGGTTACGGTTAGTGCCTTATTAGGTGAAACCTCAGTGGGTACGTACAAGCTGGTGGAAGCCATAGAAAAGCTTTGAAGTGATCTCTTAGCCCTCACACCAAAGGAAGAGTGCGAGTGCGAAGCTGGCACAGGCATAATAGATATTCTTTAATCCACCTGAGAATAGAGGATGAAATCACTTCTCGTGGGGAATTGTGTACAGCCTCTGCAGAGTTAAAACTGTCATAACAGCCGTGCTCACGGTCATGAGCATTGCATCGACCCTCACATAATTAGTGGGATTTTGGTAGGGTTGGTTCGTGATCACAGTGGGAGACTGTGATACTGTGATTGGTTCTGATGTTGGTGCTGCAGCCGGGTAGGCTGCTGGCATATTGATCTATATGTGCGATATTTATCATTTAGTAATTAGATGCTTGATAGGAAGTGTCTCTGTTGTGTGCTTTTATGTAAAAGAATCATGTATACCTCATCTTTGCTTATTGTCACATGTCATCTTTTTTCACACTTACTGAGTACATTTCGTACTCAACCTTACCTTTATCAATGTTACTCAGTAGAAAGAAAAGTTTCAGAGGACATTGATGACACAAGAGTTGAAGCCTAGGCGTGCCGTCTCTTCGGTCGACTGCATGTGGAAGCTGCGTTACGCTTGGTTTTCTTTTCTGCTGTATTCGGTAATGATTTATTTCTTTTTATTCGAGACATTGTTCTGTTTTATCATTAACAAAGTCACTTTATGTGTGAAACTTGATTCCTGTGCACACATAAAGAGGTCATTTGATTTTAGCCTTAAAACCGGGTGTGACAGCTGCATGGCCTTTCGCCCTGTCCACGAATATTGGAGCAAGGGCCTTTCTGTTTGGTGTGATCGTAGTCCGAAAACCATAGTATAGGCGGTGGCCCATGGGGTTGTTTGCAAAGTTGCTTGGACCGTCATATGTGGGAATGAAAATGTCAGACAGGAGACAGACCATGTAATCAACTGCTGATCCCGCTAGCCCTCGAGTACTTTCTTCCAGCTTGCCAGGTCCAACAGTGCTGTGGTTTTCTAGGCGTGGAAACATAGCCTTAAATGGCTTCATGAAGCGTTTCCCGCCGAATAGCTCACCGGAAGCAAGGTAAATGCGTGTTGGATTGTCAAATCCCATAGCACGTAGAATAAGACCTACCTGCACAAAAATATTAATAGAGCATTAGATTATTTCAGTTACTACGAGAAGTTTTTTAAAGCAAAAATAAACTCAGCATTCAGCAACTAATTCTACTTCTATTATTTTTTCGCAACATTTCATATTTCCAAAATAAATAATATTTTCCCACATATGATTCAATTTTAGTCAGCTTCTTCATTGTTTTCTCAAACAAATCAGATCCATTTAGTATTTTCGTTACATTAGTACATGTCCTGAGAGCTATAAGAATTTTTGAGGCACCAAGAAACCAGAATAGAAAATACACAATAGCATAAGAATGTTAAGAAATATCAAGTATGACGTAGATCCAAATTACATGGTCCCTGCTTCAAGTGGAAGGATAAGCAATTCACAGTATGGCCCTATTTGGCGCAGCTTATTTCTAGTTTATTCATAGAAACAAGTAGAAATTGTGTCAAACAGTAAACTTATTTCACAGCTTATTAGTTCAGTAGCTTCTCAGAATAAATTAAAAACCAGCTTATTTTTCAGTTGTTTTTCACCAGCTGAGAAAATAAGCTGCTTTTTTAACAAGTTTCAGCTGTGCCAAACAAGGCCTATATCTTTCAGGAGTTCAAGAGAACAGCAAGTGTTTGGCAAAGCATAAACCTCAAGCTATGTGTAAAAATGTAAATTATTTCTCAAATATTTTAACAAAAAAGTACAAACAGCAAGCATAAAATTCAACCTATGTTCTAAAATATAGGTCATTTATCAATTATTAAAGTGTATATAAAATATATAAACATATGGACCTCAGCTAAAGAAAACAAATTGTACTAGTAAATGTGAATTGACACTTTATTAGGCACTCAAAACTGTTCCAAACTGTATTAAGGTATCCTAAAATGTCAAAATCACTGAATTTCCCAATGTACTTACTATGTTCATTTGCACTCCATTCAACGCATCTAATTTTGAATTTGGACTAAAAATTTATGAACACTTCAGAAATAACTGGAAACAAATGTTGATAAGAAGATTCAGCACCTCTTCAGGAGTTAATGGGCACTTTCCAATAATCCTTCGTTCACTGGGGATAAGTTTCTTAGGTGCAAAATTTTCCTTACAGTACTTCATCAGAATTTTCTATTCTTGAGGTGTAAATATATCAAAGCACCTGCCATTTTAATCCCTGGAAATGAGGCATGTGCATGTCTGAGAATGCACAAATACACAGAAAGGAATAACACAGCATACATCAGGTCTTCAGAAACAACTTGTGAAGCGGAACATGCCAAACCCTACAGCCTGCCGTTTATGTGACCAAGCGGACAAATCAATACATCATGTGTTGTTGTCATTGTCTTCTCCATGCAAATATGGATGTTAATTCTGCATTGACTTGGCTTCATCTCCTCTGCACCGCAACTTTTAGTCCGGTGTTTTTCTAGGTGGAGCAGTGCCAGATATCATTTCCATGATTTCCTGAAGGAGCTCAGAAGGGGCTCTAACACACTTATTATCTTGGTTGCATGGGAAATTTGGAAGCATCGTAGTGATTGCGTTTTCAATGGAGAACAGCAGAATGTATCCTTAATGCTGCAGATAACTGAGCATATAGCTGTTCTATGGTGGCAGGCTGGCGCTTCGTGGCTGCTAAGAGCCACTATTGCAGTCGTTAGCGGCTGCTAAGAGCCACTATTGCAGTCGTTACCTGCAGCCGATTAGCTCGGTAGTGACCTTCGCTGTAATTGGGGGTGGCGCACCTGAAATGACCAGGTGCTTGTTGTTTTTTCAGTGTATTCCAGGTGAGGGAGCAATACCCCCTATTTTGTATTTTATCTTCTCTTCTTAATGAAATGATGCATGGATCTCCCACGCATTCGAGGAAAAAAAAATGCTGCACTTGCAATTAGGGATGTAAGTTTCTCAATTTTTGGGTCAATGGGTCGGCCCAAAACTTTTTAAAATGAACTAACTTTCCCCTTCATCTTATATTAGTGAGGGAAATAAAATGAACTAGAGGTTTGACCCATAAAACCCATTGGGTACCCATTTTCATCCCTACTTGCAAAGATTTATTTATAATAAATCAAAGGTGGCCTTTTAATCAGGAAAATGACAAACTTTCTACACTTAATAATAATAACACAATTTATCAACAATAGTTTTGAGTACTTTCAGGCAGGAAATCAATGCAAAATAAAACATTTTGGATACTAACTGCAAAGGACCCACCTGATACACAATTCTACCACCTGATACACAATTCTAATATTTCCATACAGTTTAAACACTGCAAGACTGTCTGCATCAATTTACAGATAGGCTTCATCATTTTGGAGCTATACTTTTTAGTATTTCTTGCTACTGGCTTCTTAGCGCTATTTACCTCCAATTACTAAGCCGCAAAAATTTCTAGGAAGTTATTGAACAAGGCTGACCACATGGAATGCATGCATTGATCGATTATCCCAATGAACAAATGATCATCTTAAGTACATCAGGCATAAAAGACATCATGAAATTAGATAATTCAATTGATGCCTTCTGCAAAATAGTCATAAGCATGCAAAGCAATAGAAATTATAACTAAAAAAACTTAGTGTTGCTTGTTGCGAAAACATTCAGCGTTGAACTATGCGTGGAAATTAATATATTATTTTGTCAAAAAAATAACAACAATTGAGACAGGAAAAAAATCATAAACAATTTTAGCGTGTGCTAAATCTTACATGAAATGGCATTCCCATCGATAGAACATTTAGAAGAACTACAAACCTCGTCTCCCGCCAAAATGAATTTGCATCTAGCTCTGGTAGTACTCGTGTAGCATTCATTATTCGTGCAGCAACAACAGCATTGCATATCTGCAAAAGCATGACAATGGCAATCTTGATTTTCCTTAATTGGTTACTATGAATAATATAAAACATGCATGCTGATCACGATATAAAGGAACATGTCATGTATTAATCATACTGCACTACGTTGTTGGTTCAAGCCACCATTGCACCGGACACGTAAATACCCATTGCTTTCAGATTCAGGTGGAGGGGCTGCAAATAGATAGATTGTATTTTAGTATATGCGTTACATCAACACTAGGAATTGCATCACTGGTTCAGTAGGCTCCAAGTGGGGCCAGAGGGAGACTTACCAGGCCAAAAGGACCGGGGTGCAGAAGATGCTCTCCAACCATTTGAATTTGCAGTTCCCCACAACTTATTTATATCAACATCCTTGAGGAGTAGCACTGATGTCAGTAAAATAAATAATTTGGTGGGAAAATAAAAATAAACAATATGTTTAAAACATCATCTCAGTACTCTGTAACTCCATGCATTTAGCATAAAACCGTTTATAAACAAAATGAGTCCAAACTGGAAAGATGAGGGATGCACCAAAAATAGATGGGAAAATTGTCTTTATGCCCCTGTCTTTGAATAGAAAGGTCTGTGTAACGACCGAGATTTTACTTACCTTTCGATAAGTTCTGATCTCTCGTGACATTGCCAATCCCAGGAGTTTAGCAAGTACGATATTACAAGCGATCAATCAAGAAACCATAACAGAAATATTAAACAAGAAACAAGAATAGGAAATAGCATGACAAAGTGAAATTATTAGAATAAAATCCTCTAAAGGGGTTCATCGGTACACAGGCCGGAAATATCTCAGAGCAGATATATCTCTATCGTGAATCCAACAAAAGCAACAGCAGAAGCATCATCATGGCAGCGGTAGCGAACCTCCTCCACACAAGCTAGCTTGAGCGCAGGAGCGGACAGTCACGGATCGTCAGAGACGTAGTCAAAGTCAAAGCTGAGAGTATCATCTGAAAACAACAAATTAGAAAGCCGTGAGTACGAATACTCAGCAAACCACGTACTATCTAACAACAATGTATGCATGCAAATGGTTTCAAGGGTAAAGGCATGGCTCAAGTGCTAAATGCAAGTATAAAACATTTTATTTTATTTAAAGCATGCAAGAAAACTTTATTTTCAAACTTGTCAAATTTTTATTATCTTGCCCCGTAGAGATCTCCGTTATCTCGGACAGGGGTTCATTCTAATGCCAATGTAATCTCCACACTCGGCCACAGCTCAAAGGCCGGAGTCAAAAACATTTGGAAAAGGAGAGAAGGAAGAAAAACAAAACTACTCAACGAGGAGCACAACTCAGGGGCGGTGTCTTTCCAAAAGGACGTGACAATGCGCATCGACTAAAACTCTACAGAGGTTATGCACCTGAACCCACGAGAAGCGTCATCGAGAACTACCATCGTAGTCTCGACAAACACACAAGACCCGTCCACAAGCTTTAACTGGCGTCATCCGTCCTCCAGGATAGGGATCTCAAAAGCCTACGCAATCGGGTCTTGGAGTTGT
Source organism: Zoysia matrella (assembly GCA_001602295.1). Lineage (NCBI taxonomy): Eukaryota > Viridiplantae > Streptophyta > Magnoliopsida > Poales > Poaceae > Zoysia > Zoysia matrella. Next base: position 87,652 of record BCLG01001345.1, on the reverse strand, counting down.
GAAGAGCCTACCACTGATCAGGTGGGGTATCTCGATCTTATGTGAGAAGTCAAAGCTCTACACCATACTAACAGTACACCGCCAACCCACGGGTAAACAACCAGTCTCAGCAAGCTTCAAGATCAAGCCAACTGCCCATACAGGGTAACGTGGTGTGCATGGTTGTCAACTGAGCGTACAAGGCTCGAAGGACTCGGTCCTTAATTGCTGGGGCAGGCGCCAACTCCAACCTCAACGCCAACAACAAGTCTCACAGAAAGATCTCAGCCCGGATCTTCCCGTTGTACCCGTAACAGGTACGCCCACAGGGACTTCCCAAAAGTCCCCCAGCTCCTCATACTCCAACCTGCCCCCGCTAAATAGTTATGTATAATTATTTGCAAAACTCACACATTTAAAGCACAGTTCCAAAAGCATTTAACACAAAATTTATTTTATAGTGATAGGTGTGAGATGCAAATAAATGCGACTAAACATGGCTAAGCATAAAAGTAAAATAAATGTACTAAAGCAATCCTAAGATTGATATTTGTGGAACAGTAAACAGGCACGGCTTAGAAATGTTGCTAGCACATTTTAAAATAGTTGACATGCAAATTAAGGTTGCAAACAAAACATGCAGTTTAAAATGCTGGGTACAAAGTGATCAAGGAACGCGGCTTGCTTGGCAAATCGGGATCGAAGTCGGGATCCGGATCGTCGAACTGAGCTGGCTCGCAGAACTCTTCTTAGGAAACAGCAGCAAATCACAACACGAACAAGAGGGATTAGACACTATTTACGCGACAAAAAAAAGAACGGGAATTAAATCTAAATCAAAATTACTAGACTAAACGCGCGCAAAACATTTCTCGAAACAACCCTACACGACAAACGAGATGAGACTAATTAACAGAACAATTTCGGGATTCCTCGGAAATCTAACGGGATTTCCGAAAATTGCAGACAATCGAGATCACAAGGATATAAATTAATTGTAGAATAATTAATCGTAGATTAAATTAGCAATTAATCTAACAATTAATCGAAAAGGAAAAGAAATTTAAGAGAGAGGAATAATTGTTCTCATCGGGATCTGAAATTCGGAGACGAAATCGGAGATCGAAGTCGACGCAGAAAACGGAGAAGAGAGTACCGAAACTCGGGGCATTGGAGATCGGCGCGGAAAATCACGGAGGCAGGCGCTCGGTCCAGCGGAACACTTGGTGCGGAGACGAGTTGGGCGGCGACGCGGCTGACGTGGCTCGCGGCAGGCGACGCGCGGCTTCGGCTAGGGCGCAGGACGACGC
>BCLG01001345.1:57306-73432 GCA_001602295.1 Zoysia matrella | reverse complement strand
GTGCCCCACACTCGTCGCGCGCAGTCACCACGAAGTCAGCACTGTCGCCCCGTCGCCCGACCGGCATTGCAGTCGGTGGCGTCCCGAGCTGAGCCGAAGACCATTCACCGCAAAATCGAACTACAATTTCAATTTTCCCTATTTCCCTGCTGCACCGGATGCCACCGAAATTCCTAGCATCCGAAGCTTCCCTCGACCTCCTTGGCGCTTGTGGAGCTCCACTGTAACTTCATCCTTCGATTCCTTATCTCTATTGGATTCCCTCACCGTCGCCTTGCTCTGACGCCGAGCGCCGCCTCTGCAGGTCGAGTGCTCTCCGTCGACAGCACACTAGGGCGCCTCTCTTACCAATCCGAGTGCGCCAACAGACTCAGGGTGCCGCTCTGCTGCTTCCCTGACTGCTTCGGTCCGAGCTCCGCCGTGCTACAACCTTCTGTACTGAACACCGTCACCCGTGAGCCGCCTCCTCCGTCGCCAGCCTGAACCATGACCTCTCGAGCCCCGAGAACCTCCTAGGTGAGTGCGGCGTAAGCTCCTCTCACTCCTGGTTCAAGCTCCGTCGAGAACGGTCCACGGCAGCGCGAAGACGCCTTCACCGCCGAGCGCCAGCAATGGCGCCGCCGTGTTCTGCTTCCGGCCGTCGCCCGCGCCGCCAGAACCGATCTCCACCATTCGATTTCCCGTGAACGAGCGAGATCAAAAGATGACACCCCTTTGGCCTATTTTAATCTTAGCCATCCGGTTCGCTATCAACGGTCGAGATTAAATCTATCGTAACTTCACTTTACTTAAATCAGATCCCTTCATCTACGATCTAACGGTCCAGATCGGTTCCATGTAACCCGTTGACGTGTTTTTTAAATCTAACCCGTCGATCGAAGATCCAACGGTCCACAGCACACCAGATCAGCCGGCCCACTTTAAAATGATACGTGCACACACGGCCCACCTGTCAGTCTCAGTAGATAAATGCTAGGTACACACACTGGTTCGCACACAGAAATATGTTTTCGTAACATTTTCCTTTGAGGAATAATTCTGCCAAAATAAAAATTAAATATACTTTTTGCATCTAAGACCCTACTGCCCTATCAGATCATATTTTGGTCTAGGAATTTTATACTTAGCCCCTAATATATTATCAAATTTAATATAAATCCCTACCAAATAACCCACAGAACCCCTGAACTTTCTCTTATTCACCAATAGGTCCCTAGGTACTTTCAGATCAGCACAGAGAAGTCCCCATCAACTTTAGAATAATTGCGGATAGGTCCTTAGAGCTAACCGACATCTTTAAAACAATATATCTTTTAAACCGTAACTCTGTTTTTAGTGATTCTTGCGCACACGCGTTCGTATCGACGTGGGCTATCTGTTGAAATCAGTCTTAGAGCCAAAACTCTACACATTCCCTATAGTTTTTCTGTGTTCACGTGTCCACGGACACGTGAAAACTGTGACGTGTCCGTGGACACGTCACAGTTTTTCCGTGTCCACGTATCCACGGACACGTCACAGTTTTCACATGTCCACGTGTCCACGGAAACCCCGAACTTTCCCGTGTCCACAAAAACCTCGAACTTTTCCGTGTCCATGAAAACCCTGAACTTTCCCGTGTCCACGGAAACCCCGAACTTTCCCGTGTCCACGAAAAACCCCGAATTTCCATTCTCACGTGTCCACGAATCCCCGAACTTCCACAAAACCCCGAACTTTCATTTTCACGTGTCCACGAGTCCCCGAACTTTCACAAAACCCCGAACTTCCATTCTCACGTGTCCACGAATCTCCGAACTTCCACAAAACCACGAACTTTCACTTTCACGTGTCCACGAATTCCCGAACTTTCACAAAACCCCGATCTTTAACTTTCATGTGTCCACGGACACGGTCACAGTCCACGTGTCTACGGACGCGATCACAGCTCACATATTCACGTGTCCACGAACATGTCACAGAACTCTGTGTCCACGGAGAAATCCTCGATTCTGGGCACCCGTGTGTCCAGGGTCCGTGGACACAGGCCGAACCACGTGTCCACCTGATTTTTTCTCGATTCTGGACACGCAGCTGTTTAGAGGCCGTGGACACAGGCCGAGCCATGTGTCCATGCAACCTTTGCCAGTTTTCAGTCACAGACTAGCTGGCAACATCACCACGAAGTTCGTCTCCTGTTTCACGCCTGCACACACACACCCGACAACTGTGGACATATGTCGGGTAGCATGTCCACGGGGGAGATTTCCTGTTTTTCATCGTGAACACCTTGTTCGTTTCACTACCGCTGCACCTTAACTAAGTTTTCAGTGATCTTGGTGCCATTGGAACCATTATCTCAATCTCTGTCACATCGAATCCTTCAAACCTCAGCCAACCTCCGGTCTTGCCGATTCGCTTCTATAGTAAGTTCTTCGCTGAGTTTAATCGTTGTTAGTGCAAGTCTTTAGTTATGATGCATTCTAAGCATAGATTTATACTTAGCTAAGGCACGCCACAGCATAGCATAACCCTATTATTTAGCACACATTAGTATGCGCACCCATGTTAGCACTAAATAACCTAACTTAAAATTAGAATTATAAAATTAATAGTTAAACACTAATAACTAAATATTAGGAAGTGAACACTTTATAGTTAGCAACCTATAAGTAACCATTGAACATCTAAAGTAGTACATTCATATAGGTATAAACTAAATAACTAACCGTAGCAATATGCCCATCACCACATCACAGTTAACGCCATATATTTAGTGTAGGCGTTCAATTATATAGTAGAATCAAAAAATATTCACTAGAAAGTATGTGTAACACATCAGTACACGCTAGTGCACGTACCATCTACTAGCACTAACGACGTAACTAAATAATTAATAGCTAAATAGTCGACCACCTACGGGCATGTTAGAAAGTAAGCATAAATTAATCAGAAAACTTATGTATTTCCCTTTACATCGGTACACACCGACACACGTGCAATCTTAATTCGCGCTCACATTCGAAACCATGATACATAGATATAAGCACAGGCCAACGATTAGTGCAAGTGCACAATGTACATGGATAACTCAGGTCATGAGCCGTGACATAGAAGCACGCACAATGCACTCATGATATAGTTTAATCACTAGGTATCAATCAGAATAACTCTAATGGCCAACAAGTAGTGAATGGTCCTAAATTAAGGTCTACATAATAAAATGATGTACTGTTCACAGGACTACACATGCACATGCCTCTCCAATAGCCATGCTGGTGGGCCTCACTGCTCCTCGTAATAACTAATCACCGCATCATGCATGACTTGCCCTAAGTTTTCCTCGCGGTGTTATCTGGTTCTTAGTTGGAGTTCTTTGGATTTTATCGCTCCTTTTTGAGTTGTGTTTCTTTCGCAGTAGTTTTATTAGCCTTTTCCTTCGCGTAGATAACGCTGAGTGTATGGAAGAGTCAAGCCTCAAGAGGGACCAGAAGGTCTACGTATGAAGAGAAGCTCGTAGATTGGGCGCGAAGCCGGAGGTTGAAGATTGAGATCTTGAAGAAGAAGCCTCCAACCGCAAGCTAGAAGATTAAAGAATTTGCAGGCAAGCTCTAATCTCATATTGAACCTATAATTTGCTAATGCTCCTATAGTGTCTATTTATTTTTCTATGCATGATATTTTGGTTTGAAACATTGTGTTAGTAATAATCCTACTTGTTCTTAGGTATTTATATTTATGTCAGTAACTTGCTGTATAGATATGAATACCTTCCTTGAAAACCATTGACGAAGTGTCTTGATAGTCATAAGGGATTTCGTTCCTAGATAGTTTTACGAAACAGATATTACCTTGTACTAGATCTGCTTAGGACTCCATTTACGGTGCTCCGCACCGCCGCACCATATACAATTAATTTGCAAAATGAGTTGAAAGGGTTTGGTGGTGTGAGTACAAATAAAAGGAGGCGGGATTAGAATAACTGGTGCTAGGTAAAAAAAGGATGTTTCTGGCCGTGGGGTGGGGCTCACCTGAGGTGATGGTGATAGGTGTGTAGGCTTCGCTGTGGTCCACCTGCCGTGGACGAGACCGTCACCCCTGCCATATAAAGACCGGTTCGTTAGCCTTCGACTTGGTAATTCCTGTGCAACCACAGAACCTGTACATTTTGAGCAGGACTTATTCCCTCTATGTATTCTTTTCACATTGAACCACTGGGGGGTCGGTAGTGAAGACACAAGGGAACAGGAGAAGGGCGTGAGATAACTCGCTGCTTGGCCTTCGACGGTAATTGCCTGCGTCACGGGAGCGTAAGCCCGCAGATATAGCTCCTGGTTTGGTAATACCCGAGGATTGGAGGGGACCAGAAAAAGGCGTGAATGCGGTGGATATTCACCACCCGGCTTCGAGAATGTACCACACGTCATCGACGGCCTGAAAAACCCCGAGGGATGGCTCCTGTTTGCACCTTGAGTGGATTCTGTGAAAAACTGCGTAGATGTGGGATAAGCGTTATGCAACTCTAATGATCAGGAGTAACATAACCTGTGGGTACAGTGTACAATCTCTGTAGAGTTGAAAAATCTTTTCGGATAGGCCGTTGTCACGGTATTGACATGCTACTGTTCGGACGCCCTACGATTAAATTTTTTATACTGCCTTGATGTGTGAGTGGGTGTAGCTATCCGTGTTTTGAAAAGTGTTTGAAGGAGATAGTGGAGGCCCTTCCAGTTAAAACATAGGATCTGGTGGAAATGGTTTTATTTCCCTAGGTTCAACCTATTAAAATATAGATAATAAATGCTTTCACTTCCTTTTAAAATCTTCTGTAGTGAACCTCGCATAAAACTGACTATTTGGCAACATGGACCTTGCTGCCTCCTCCTTGCTACAACTAATATGCATTTGTATTTATATCTTTGCTTAGTGTTGGAGCTTGCTGAGTACCTTTTGTACTCACCCGCCTGTATTTGTGGTTTTAGACAGTGAGAATCGCGTAGGTGTTGTGCTGGTTTCGTTCTGCTTCCCAAGTCTGCTCGTAGATTTGGGCCCTGGTGTTCGCTGCCTGCTCTGCTTTTAGTTGGTTAATCGGTGTAGTATCGTAGAGATCCTTATGGTGTGGCCACTAAAAGTCCTGTCTCAGGTTAGTTTTTTCTTTCGAAGTATGCTTTCGATATACATTCTGTTGTGTTGTGCGTATCAGCTACTGATCCAGGGACTGATACGTGTATCACAGTGCATCACGGAAACGGGGTGCGCGACAAAGCTTCAAAAATTCGACTCCATTCGAAAAAATTATGATCATCCTATGTAGGCGACAGCTCTTGAAGGCCGACCTGGTTTAAAATCTGAAACCAATACTATCATGCGAACACACACGACACTAACAAGTGATTGATGGTCTTCTCCTCCTGATCACATAAGAGACAAAGCTCAGGATGCTCTAAACGTCAGAAGTCCAGCATCTATCATGCGCTACTAACTAGAGGAAAAAACTGCATTTAGATGGCGCCCAGGACTTCCAAATGCGCTCCCAAGAACCGAATTGAACAGAACCAGCAAACAGTCCTTCATATGCCGACTTAGCCCAGTACTGGCCAGAGGTAGAAAGCCTCCATAGATGGGTGTCTTCCTCCTCTTGCTGCAGCACCATATCAGCTAACAGATCCCATAGATGTAAATAATCAATAATGGCTCCTATCGACAAGGCCCCCTGAATATCCATCACCCATGTTCTATTTGAGAGAGCTGCTTGGACTGTTCGACTTTTAACCCTTCTCTTAGGAATTGCGGGAAATAACCGCGGTGCAATATCCTCAATACGTTGCCCATGCAACCAGCTATCACTCCAAAATAGAGTATTGGCACCATTAACAAATTCTGTCTTCATGGCAACTGAAAAGAATGCTCTAGCTTGATCCGGAACTTGAATTTGGAGGTCTGTCGAGGGATGGTTAGGCTTTGTTTTTTGTAGCCATAGCCATCGCATTCTCAAGGCCCAATTAAGCTTCTTGAGGTCAGAGATGCCAAGACCGCCTAACTCAAGAGGCTGACATACTTTATCCCAAGCTACTAAGCAGTGCCGCCCTTCACATCTTTTCTGCCTCGCCACAAGAATCCACGCCTGATTTTATCAATTGCTTTGGCTGCCCTGGGGGTTATGTCAATGGCCATTACTTGATAAATCAACATGCGGTGAGAACAAACTGAACCAACACCTTCCTGCCAGCTTGAGTCAAAAGGTCCGCCTTCCATCCCGGTAACTGATCAGCAATACGGTCGATAATAGGTTGAAACTGATCCTTTGTCAGCTTTTTCAATGATAGGGGCAGCCCCAAGGAGACAATGACACCTCACAAGGTAGGAGCTGGTTCATGACCTCAAGCTGGTGGTCTTCACATTGGATGTGATAGACATTACTTTTATGCATTTTAGCCTTCAAACCTGAAGCTTCTCCATAACACTGAATAAGCTCCATCATGGTGTTGATATCAGAAGCCCCTGGGCGCAGAAAAATAACAACGTCATCTGCATATATAGAAATCCTGTGTCGGAGCGCCCTTGATGTGAGAGGATGGAGCAGCCCCTCTTCCACAGCTTTAGTGATCAAGTGGCAAAGAACGTCCATTACTAGAATGAACAGCATAAGAGATAGAGGGTCCCCCTGCTGCAATCCACGTCGGTGCACTAATTTTCCCCTGGGAATCCCATTCAACATCACTTGAGTAGATGAAGTAAACAACAAGCCACTGATAATATCTCTCCAGATCTAGCCAAAACCCAACTGCTGCATCACCTCCAAAAGAAAAGGCCATGATATCCAATTTGAGAAGCAAGCTAGGATGCTTGTGCTGATGGAGATATCTAGCGGTTTGCTGCACTAGCATAAAGTTATCTTGTATGAACCGACCCTTTATAAAAGCACTTTGATTTGGAGACACCATCTGTTTTAACCGGCTTGCTAGCAGATTAGCCAACAGTTTGGTGATCAACTTGCCGAAGCTATGCACAAGACTTACTGGTCTAAAATCTCTAGCATGATCAGCCCCATCTTTTTTTGGGAGGAAGGTAGTGAAAGTGCTGTTCAAGACCTCAAAATTCATGAATTTTCTGCTCCACAGGCAAACATGATATCTTTCTTGATGATGGACCAACAGGATTTATAAAAGGGACCTCTAAACCAAAAGGACCAGGCGCTTTATCCGAAGGAAGGTGCTGAATCGTCTTCCAAACTTCCTCTTCTGCAAAGGGAATATCGAGATCAGCAAAATCAAAACTATTTATTCCCAGGAACTGCAAATCTAAAGTGTGATGTCTGTCCACACTAGACCCCAGCAGGTCCGAGTATAAGTTATCAATGATTTTTGCCTTGTCATCATGGTTTGTACACACATGATCCCCTGAGACAAGCTTGCCAATAAAATTCTTTCTTTTCCTGTGTCTGGCGTGTAGATGAAAGAGCTCAGTATTAGCATCCCCTGCTCGCAACCAATTAATTCTAGACCACAGTCGAGCAATAGATCTTTTGAGAGAGGCAAGAGCAAGGCTGTGCTTTTTCAGATTATTCTTCAACCAAAACTCAGTTGGAGTAAGAGCACGCCCATCTTGAGCAATCTCCAGTTGGTGCAGAATCTAGTTGGTGCAGAATCTCTTGTGCAAGACAAAGCTGGGAACTAACATGGCCAATAGTCCTGTCACTCCAACTCTGTAACCCTTTGGCAGCGGCTTTGAATTTCAGGTCCAAAGTTAGGAACGGACAAAGACCATCTGGAACTGAAGACCACGCTGTTCTAACAGCATCAAGAAATCCATCCATCTTGGCCAGAAGGCCTCAAAGTGAAAACGCCGTTTCCCCGGCTTGTTATCCCGGAGACCCAGAAACAAAGGACAGTGATCAGAATCGCTAGACGCTGCACTTTGTAGCAAGCAGTTGGGAGAAATCACCTCCCACTCTATTGAACATAACACTCTGTCAAGCTTCACTAGAGTAGGAGTTGACTGTTGATTGGACCATGTAAACTTACGACCATGCAGCGGTATCTATTTAAGAGCAAGATCATTAATCAACTTTCTGAAACGGGCCATCATAGCTCTGTTGTAGTTGGCATTGTTCTTATTCTCCGCCCTAAAAATCAGATTGAAGTCCCCCATGATGACCCAAGGACCATGACATGCAGCTCATAACTCCCTGAGCTCTTGCAAAAATTGTATCTTTGCATCATTACCCTGCGGTCCATAAACACACGTGAGCCACCAAGATTGTCTTGAATCTGAGCAGAATTGCACTGAAGCAATGAAAGAGTCAACTCTACGGGCTCTTGAACTTCCAAGTACCCACCTCCAGGCCACTAAAAGACCACCACTAGCACCAACCGAAGGGAGTTCAACATAATCAGAAAAATCAGAACCAAGCATAGATAACATGACCCCTCGAGAGATTATGGACATCTTCGTTTCATTCCAAATCCAAGCGGACGAATCAATTCACCACATTCTGCTGTCCTGTGTCTTCTCCAGGCAAGTTTGGTTTTCAGTCTTGCAGCGCCTCGGGTTCACTTCTTCTTCCATTCAGGCCACAGCCCGGCAGTTCTCCAGTTGGTGGAGTTGTGCTAGATATCTTATCCCAAAGGAACTTAGACGGGGTTTCAACACACTAGTCATCCTTGTTGCTTGGGGCAATGGAGCTCAGCCTGATGTCTCTTCAGTCCTCCGGATAATTGAGATTGAAGCTGCTTCCTGGTGTATGGCTGGTGCCTCGCAGCTGCAGTTCCTTTCTTTTGAGTTCGCTGTCTGGGGTTCCTTAGTTTTGTGTCTTCGTAAGGGGCGTGCCCAACTTTTTAGCGTGTTGCGTGTGTGGTGGAGGGGGATGTCCCCCCCCCCTCCTATGTAATCTTGTACTGTATTTTTTCTCCCCTTTCTAATGAAATGATGCGTAGATCTCCTATGCATTCGAAAAAAAATTTCAAATCAAAATATTACATCAAGGTTCGATCGCTTACTGAATTTTCCCTTTGTTGCACAATTACTTGGCACCAATATCATCTCACTAACATCAGTTGTGGTCGTATTGTGCTTTTAAATATAGAGGTATTTTAGTTCTTATGTCTTCTAGAGTTAAAAAGTACTTATGATTCTGAATGTGAAAAAATAGGAAAAAGAGACTCGAAGAGCTTGCCGACTTGTTTCAAAAGGTCAAATTAGACCTCATAGCATGATTGCTTATTGTATTTCAAAACAAAATATAAAACAAAGGGCCTTATTTTATGTTTTGCACAGGGGTCTAAATTTCAGGTGTGGCCCTGGTGGACAGGAAGAAGCAATTTTTTCAAATGGCCTGATCGTCTGGTCGTTCTCTAGGACTGACCAGATGACTAATCGCAATTAGGGTGACAAAATAGTTTGATTAGTCAAGAATAATCAAGGAGGTGGCGCTTGAGTCATGGGAGGAGCGATGCTGGCTAGCATCGGATCAAATAGAGGCGGGGTTGGATTAGGCGGAGGTGGAGGCGGCACTGGAGTGATGGGAGGAGCAACACTAACGTCTAATGAGGCGACGCTAGAGTCGGCGGGGACAGGCGGAGGCCGAGTTTGTGGAGGCGGTGCTGGAGTTGGCGGAGGTAGATGCATTGGCATCGGCGGACACGAGAGGTGGAGGCGGAGGCGACGTCTGTGGAGTCGGAGGTGACAGCGGGGTCGTCGATGGCAGCAGTATCGTGTAATATAACCGTAAAGGACCAGTATCCTGGCTGGTGTTTGCAGCCCAGCATACCAGTATTTCATCCAGAAGCCAGTCTGGTCGCTAGCAACCCTTACTTAGACGATTAATCGCGGTTAATTGACCATGAGGTCACGGGTAAAGTTGTTGGCTTGTGACCATAAGGTCATATTTCTTGCAGAAATGTAGGGAAAGGCTGCGTACAAAAGAGCCAAAGTGATCGGACCCTTCCTTAGACCTCGCAAGTGGGAGCTACATGCACCGGGCTGCCCTTTTTTTATTCGATGATTAGTCGGATGACCGGATTACTAGAACCCCTAATCGAGTTGACGGGCCTATTGCACTCTAGATCGACCAAGCTGATTAGTCATGATTAATCCTGACTAATTGGCCGACTTGAAAACATTGGGAAGAAGTATAAATGTCTGTAGTTCTGGACGTATAAATATGCTTATAAGCAGATTAATTGCGAGTGAAAATAAGCTACAATCGCATGTAAATGTATAGATTAAAATCGCGCATATCAGAGAAGCGGTGATGGAGAGAAATGAGCCCACACATCAACATCACTTTTCTCCAACGTGTCCTCGAGTCGATGGTGGAGAGAATTGTTCGATCTTTTTCTTTCGTGCCCTCCCACTCGGGTCACCGCCCCCTTTCGCCTCGTCGTGCCCACCTCTCTCGAGTCCCTTTGCCAAGCTATTTGTGCCGCGTCCACCGCCTCCCACTCTACCCGTCGCCCCCCCCCCCCTCGCTTCCCCACTCTGCCCGCCAAGCCCCTTCATCGAGCTCCATGCACTGGGCCCACCGATCGACAATGGCCGCCGCGCTCACCACCTCCCCGTTCCGCTCGCCAAGTCCCTTCGCTGACCTCTTTGTTTTTGAGACAAAGAAGAATTGTATTAAAAATGTGGCTGAGTATATTTTCAAGTTATAAACACTCTGTACTATATAAAAAAAATAAATCTAAGTGCACCTAGAATATCCTACTCTTTATCTTCATAGTACTCATACATCAAGTACCTCTAAAATTCAATTCCAAAAACTATATAAAGACCGCACAGGTAAACACTAAGCAAATAGCCTAAGAATAAATGCCTAAAGAGTGACGGCCAACATTTTCGTAGCCAAAATTGAGCATAATCTCCGTCTTTCTTTTGTATTCCTTCTTACTTCCGCCACTGAAGAAAAGGTAAACCCTAATCTTCTCATTAGCCGAACCACGATAGAAAGAGAAGAGGCTGCCGAAATTTATTCCACAGTGACCACATAGTCTCCGCCACGATGTAGTCGTTTGGAAACTTAATTCTCCATGTCATTGCAAGAAAATTGTTGATGTCATCATTGTCCATGCCACCATCATCGGAGCCACCATGGAGAGACCAAATCTACCCTACCTCCTCACCGTTGCCAGAGAGGAAAAGGAGGAACCGAATCACCAATACAAAAAATTTTGGCATGGAGAAGACAACTCTAATGTAGGACTCAATCTACTAAATTATTAGAGAAAATGGAAACCCTCTCCTTCTGACCACAGGTGAACTACCATTTGCTTGACTTCTTTTTTCTTTGTTTTGCTATGGGAGCAAGGAAAAAAATTGAGCAAATTCCTTATTTGCCCAAGAAAATTTATCTCTTCTCTTATTTACCATCAAAATTTTCTTCTTCCCATATTTACCATTATTATTAATTTTTCTTTTCTAATTTACCATTACCGTCATATGCTAACGGATTTCTTATCGAAAAAAACTAAATTCCCCTCGAACTGACATTCTTTTAAACATGTATGTGATTGCAGGGAACATAACAAAAAGATGATTTCGAATCTATGTTTTGTCACAAGAAATCATCTTGCTATACACGTACTTTTTAAATCATCTTTTTGTTATGTTCCCTGCAATCGTATACATGTTTACTAGAATATAAAAATTTACCTCCCTCATTTTAAGGGCATTTTGATATTTTTTCAAGAAGAAATTTGCTAGCATATGACGGTAATGGTAAATTAGTAAAGAGAAATTAATAATGATGGTAAATAAGGGAAGAGAAAATTTTTTATGGCAAATAAGAGAAGAGATAAAATTTTGAGTATAAATAAGGAATTTTCTCAAAAAATTCTCCCTACTTTTTGTTACCAAAAAGAATTACTCCATCCGGTATTAAAATGTTGACATCGTTGACTTCTAATATTAACTTTAACCATTCATTTTAATTAAAAAAATTCAAATATATAAAATTATTAGTCGTGTTTCAAATACCACCAATGAGAACCAAATTATAATAAAATATATTATATTTATTATATTTTTTAAATAAGATGAATGATCAAAGTTGATATTTGCGATGCTTACCTCCTTGCCACAAGCTGTGTCATTTTCATTCTCCTCTCTCCTGCAATGTAAAGCTAGTCTGAAATGGCCACCGCAGTCGCGGAATCGATACCCAAGCAAAAGCAAGCTGGTTTCTGCTCGTGGAATCCAAGAAATGCATATGTTGCAATAATTGATGGCTGTGTATTTTCTACGAAGTTGTAAAGTAGGCAGATGTTGGAATATTTGGTGAAGGCATAATCAGAGAATACTTAAATATTCCATTCATATTCGTCCTTTTGTCACCCATTGTGCCCGTTGCTATTGTAAGCTCCATAGCAATCAACAAAGAACCCATTTCTCTTGCGCCTCCAGTCTCCAAACCAGTCCTCTGTTGTTGCATCCTCTAGCTCTGCCCTGCTCATGGTTTGTTGCTGCCTCTGAAAAGCTCCAGTTAATGAAAAAAAAAAGAGTTCCAATTTCCTCCTTTCTCTTCACAAAACGTAACGATCATGCAGATACAACAGAAGCTTGATGGTAGACAGTGCACTCTTTTCTATTGGATTGTGAAGATATCATGATGGGAGCAAAAGAACTTGAGTTGACATGTACTGATCTCCGTGTGCTGTAGCAGCTGTACCTTTATAAGTTCCTTATCAATTGACTCGATTAAGGTACTTTTTGGCTGTCTAATATTTCTGAATTCTGATTCAGCTGTATTGCTTCTGGTTGTCTGCTAAACTGTCCTAGTTATAGCTGTGGATCCACAGCAGAGACACTAGTACATGCGATTGCTTGCACATTCATGTTTACAGGTTTCACATGGCTGAATTGCTATGCAGTAATTTCATATTTGGGTTTGTTTGCAGTAGAGCATTGTTTAAATAGGAGTACCCATTTTACCACACCCCACAACTTTTGATGCACTATTTAACTAGTTGGTTTTCAAGATTGGGTTCTCTTCGTGCTATGATAAAAGAGGCACTAGAGCTATTTGCAGTGCTTGTCTCGTTGTAATACCCTCATGCCATTTTCGTGCTCCTTTCTTACAGTATAAAACCTGTCTAAAATGGCAAGATCTGGTGGTATTCGCGGATAAGGGCATTATCAGAAACATTCTCATTTTAATCAATCCCCTGCTATTCGCCCCTTCAATTCATGTTGCTATTGGTTGTGTGGTAAGCTCCTTGGAATCCAGTTAACCCAGAAAGAGTTCAAATTACTTATTTATTTGTTTCATAACACATGCCAGATCTGTACATGCCCATCATGCAGAGATAGCAGATTTTATATGCAAAACAGTGTCTATTGGACAAGTGATTGACTGCAAAAGAAAAACCTGCATTGGACCTACTAATCTATCTGTGCAACTTTTGATCCAGGCCAAGGCCATAATAGTCAATCCGCACTCAGGTACTTGTTTTAGTTGAAGCTCTGATTTAGTGGTACTTCTTTTATGCTATGGTATTTTAGCTATAGCTATTTATTTAACCAGTTTTCTATTTTTATTGAAGATCTTTGATTTGTCACTTATCCATCTAATTTTTGCAGTTGGTGCAGTGTAGTCTATTATATATTGGTTCCCAGGCTCTCTGCCCTGATCTTGAAGTATTGATGGCTTGACAATGTGAAAAAACTATCTCTAAGATGTTTGCCATTGATCTTATTCCTCAATCACTTTTAATAGTTGGAACATAAGGAGAGTCGAGGGTATGAATTCTAGCTTGCTTCAGGTATTGCGTCCTTTACATATTTCCCTGGTTTTTGTACAGCAAAATATGATATGATGGCACATCCTGTTGGGAGAAAAAGAACTTGAGTTGACTTGTGTTGATTTTGGTGTGCAGTACCTTTGTAAGTTCCTTGTCAAATGACTCTATTAATGTATTTTTTTGGCTGTGCAATAATTCTGAGTTCTGATTCAGAGGTATTGCTTCTGGTTGTCTGCTAAGCTGTTTTAGTTATAGCTGTAGATCTTGCAAGAGAGCCGAGACACTAGAACATGAGCTCATTCATGTTAACTGATTTTACTTGGCCTAGTTGCAATGCAGTAATATAAGATTCCAGTTTGAATGTATAAAGTAAAGTATTGTTCAAACAAACACGTGGAAGAGTCAAATATGTAGGCCAGCATAAATATTCCTATCAAGCCCGCAAATTCAGATGTACTGTTAGCTTTCAATATTATGCTCTCTTCGTGCTATGCTAAAAGAAGCTATCGAGCTGTTTGTTGTGCATGTCTCGTTGTAGCACCCTTGCCATTTTCATGCTCTTTTTTTCTTACAGTGTAAAACCTATCTGAATTGACAAGATCTTGGGACTTTCAAAGAGAGAGACATCATTAGAAAAATTCTCATTTCAATCAATCCCCTGCTATTGCATCCATTCAACTCGTGGTACTGATGTATTGAACACCTGACTGAAAGATAATACTTCATTTTGTACAAGCCCATCACACAGAGATAGCACATTTTTTTAATTTCTATGCTAAACGGTGTCTATTGAACAACTGACTGCAAAAGATAATACTTCATTGGCACCTGCTACTCTACCTGTGCAACTTTTTATCTGGGCCTTAGTAATCAATCCACACTCAGGTACTTTTTTAGTTGAAGCTCTCATTTTGTGGTAATTCTTTTTATATACTAAGTTATCTTAGCTATAGCTACGTGTTTATCCAGCTTCTGTTGACAAGGAATATATGTCACTTCTCCACCTTTTTTTGCAGCTGGTGCAGTGTAGTCTATTATACATTGGTTCCTGGGCTCTCTCTCTCTGCCTAGATCTTTAACTATTGATGGGTTGAGGATCTGAAAAAAACCTGCTTCTCTAAGGTGATTGCCATTGATCTTAATCCTCATTCACTTTTCCTTGTTGGAACATAAGGAGTGAAACGTAAAATTCTAACTTGCTTCCGGTATGATATGATGGCACATATATACATCTACATGCATATATATACTTTGAATATGTTCTTGACTTCAAAAAAGCTTAATGTGCTCACACGCCATTTTCCAAAATTTTCACTGGAAAACAGAAAATGCTAGGGGCGTCATGAGCCACTTGCAAAAGTTTGTGTTTAAATAATAACACATGAATGATCATAATTATACCATACAGCAGATTGCAGCTAAAATAGATAAAGGAAATACTATATATTAAAGTTTCAATGCAAATACTACACATTAAAGGCTACAATATGCAGTTGATAAACTCGAAATAATGACACATCTAGTTGACTAATAGTAAAATATCCTGTTACTTTGGCAGGCCATACCCATATAGGCCTCGTGGTTGCACTGTTAAGCCCGGTAACAAACCCAAGTCTGGTTTACAATGATACCAGACCAAACAACAAACCTGCTAAGTTCCCTACTATGTTGATAAAAACAGTTACCCTTATATGAACTAAGTTAAATATTCCATTAGTCAACATTATTAATCAAATTCCCCATGACTCAACCCACTGACAGTAAAACTAAGTAGTACCATACCCAAGGCTACTCCACAGTGA
Source organism: Zoysia matrella (assembly GCA_001602295.1). Lineage (NCBI taxonomy): Eukaryota > Viridiplantae > Streptophyta > Magnoliopsida > Poales > Poaceae > Zoysia > Zoysia matrella. The sequence goes on along the minus strand of BCLG01001345.1, from coordinate 57,915 downwards.
CAAGGAATATAAGGTAATAACCAAAAAAATATAATATGGAATTCAATATTAAGACTTGCATGCATATTTAAAAAGGGGACAATCCTACAGTGGGAACATTGTGATCAAGGGCACTTTTCTTCCTCAGGTTGAGTATTGATCTTGGATAGAACACAGGCTCCTGAGCAGTTTCTATTTGCACCATTGTACCTATAATTCCACTACAAGAAAATGAAGCTTTAGTCACCAAGTTTTAGTGACTAAGAAAGTTGGTCACTAAAAATTGACAAATAGTGACCAAAATTTGGTTTTTATTGTGTACAATGTATTTTTAGTGACCAAGCTATACGATCATTGTTTGCTAGATATATTTAGTTACTGAGGGTTCCTTATTTTCTATTGTTAATTACAATATATACTAGTCATAATCTACGGTCTAAGGAAAAATATTAATTCAAGAAAAATATCTACTTAAGATAACAATACTTGTATCTTAACAACCATCTTCAATAAATAGATGTTTTTATCTTCTATATTTCTAAACGGGACTCCGTTTTAAAGGCAGCAACTTCTTCTAGACATATATAACCAAAAGTCAAGAAAAAGGAAAAAGATATATATGAATCCGAT
>BCLG01001345.1:45863-57301 GCA_001602295.1 Zoysia matrella | reverse complement strand
CTAAATGTGTGGCTAAAACATTGATCGATGTTGATGAACAGATAAAACAAACAACACATAAAAAAAAATCAAGTTAGAAGCTTCTAATTAATGCCACTTTGAGAATAAGGATATTTGTTAGAAAAACCTTTTTTTACCAAGATTCAATGGCCTGGGCTTGCAGGAAGTAAGTTATTGAATAGATTGTGGATTTATAAATATTGAACGCATGACATCAATCAAGCCTTCTTCACGCTTGTCAACCAAAGTTAAAGAATATCAAGCACTGGCAGAACCATATGTTTATACAGAAGCAAAGTAATAGAATCCCAATCTTTGCTACTGATTAAACCCAATAGGAAGACTCATTTTAACCATTTGTAGTGTGCATATACCACAAGGATAGAGAGGTGAAGAATCAACAACGCAATAGATAGCTAGCTATTTTGATACAAACAACTTCTCAGGAATATATTTAAATTCACAGACCTTATATAATAAACTTTTTTGTAATGCGGCGCAAGAGGATGCTCACATTCCTGTAATCAGTCAATGTTAAGGCTATGAAGGTTGTACATGATAACTTGTAAAAACATTTGAGGTGCATAAATAAAACTTTGTGTAGCCAATAAAACTGGTTATGATACAAAGTGTAAGATTGAACACAGAAAGGAGGGTGAGGATAACCGTAATAAAACAATATAAAGACCATTTGCTTCCAGACTCAGCCATACCAATATGTACTCCGGTGCTATCAAAAGTGGAAACTGTTCATCCTACCTCTGCCCCACTGTTCTCATCATACTGCAGCTGCTCATGCTTTGTGACAATGTTATCTTACTCCATTCCATACTCGTTATCTGTGAAGAAGTCCCTCAGCATCTGTATCAAACATCTCTCCTACGTTGTCATGCTCATATGTTTAGGACCATTCTGCATCCGTGAAAGAATAGCATAAATACAAGATATAGAAACCATTTTGTATTAACATTTGTAGCTGGTGACCGAATTATATTGAGATAGGACATAATATCAGTGACACAAATAACAGCAACCACTAACATACCCAATCCTGGAAAATCCTTGCAAATAATACAGAGACAAAATCATATTGAACTGTAAGCAGCAGGATCAATAATTGTTGGAACCATAATGTCAAACAAAAATAGAGGACATGTAATTTTCACAGTGCAAAATGCAACATATCTAACTCTACTTGGTTTCTTTAGTTACAATATATCATGTAAAAATGGTTGATTCTCAACTGTACCAAATTGATTAGGCCAATGCATCAAACTCTGTAGTAGGGCCTTCTGTCTAGCGGCTTCAATATGATTTCTCCTGAATCTCCTAGATTGATCTAGCGATTGATGCGGGGTGCTGGGTAGAGAGAACTCACGGTTGGGAGCGCCGAGGGTGTTAGTCATGGTGGAGCACCGTTGCGCTTGCAGAGCACCTGTAGGTCCTGACAGTGGAATGCATGGAAGTCCATCCTACGCACACTGGTCATAGTGGGAAGAGAGAGTGAGCGCGATGCATTGAGCGCAGAGCGTGAACCAGCCATTGGGGGAGATGGGGAGCGTGATCCCGTGGCGCGCAGCTCCTCGTGCCATTTCACCGCCATGACGTCGTGCTCCATGCTCACCTGCTACGGTGCCGGCGTCATGGTGAGCCCCTCAATTTCATCGTCTGTGATGACAATCTCCGTGTCCACGCAGATTTAGCAGGAAATCTCATGGGGTGGGGTTGGTTTCTATTTTTTCTGTTCACTGTTGGGCAGGGCCGCGGTGGTGGTGACCGAGGTTATGTCAGGAATAGGGGAAGAGCAGGTGGCAGGAACATGTGGGATCGAGGGTGGCATTTATCTCAGCTGTGAGATCTAAGTGATCCATCTGAACCAGGAATTTCCTACACTAGATCTGAAAAAGGAATAAATTTGGATGTAATTCTTTATGTGTATAAAATATAATTCATTTCGGTTGGGGATGAATTATTGTGTGCACATAGTAAAGAATTGGAGTAACTGTGATTTTTAAGGGGTAGAGAAGAGACAGAGAAGAAGTTTGAGATAGAGATATAGTGACAAGTTTTTAGTCACCAAAATGAGATTAAGAATTTTAGTGATAAAATATTATTAGACATATAGCTTGCCAGGAAAGTAGGAGGCGGAATGTAAGGAATTCACGTGATTAATGGTAATAATGGAGGCAGCGATCAAAATAGGACATGATCGTGGCAAGCCACCACGGTGAACGTCTACATGGCCTGAAGGTCATAGAGAAGAGAAAGATATTAACTCATGGGTTTGGTGACCTAATTACCTGGTGCTAGATAATAAAGCAATATCACTAGCGAATTTTCCAATTTTTCACACCAATGCAATCAGACATGAGACAACATGATGCAAGTTTGCTTGAATAAATTTTATTTAATGAAAAATGAAATTGTAAAGATGTTTTTAACAGTCCATATCCAAATACGGCTCATGCCCACATAGATAGGCCACACTTACACAGCAACTTGCTTACCTTTTCATCTTTGCTTCATGTAAAAAGATTAATTCGGAGTTACTGCTTGGGTTACTGGTTATTTAAGTTGGTCTATTTTTCTTTGAACTAGCAGTGAGAATATTTCTCGTGGTTTACCCACACTAACAAGCCACGAGAGTTGGGCTTTATTCCATGGCCTCGCAATGTTGGGTTTAAATTACATTGTTTGAAAACCTATGTGTTACAGCAAGTGCCATCTATATCCGAACTAACAAAAGTCCATCAGAGTGCAGCAAGAAACATTTATTTTCTAGTGAAACAGATAAGCCTGTTAGTCCCTGTTATAAGGATAAATTTATTGATGCCTTCCTTACACGTCTTGTCCTTTTCTTTTTTTTTCTTTTTTTGACAGCCTGCACTCAGCAAGTTTCCTGCCATTTGCAAGTTTTGCATCATCTCATATGCATTGCTGGGTTTTTTTTGTGGATCAATCTCGCTAAGTTTACAAAATGACAACTATACTCGAGTCTCTGGTTGGATCATGTGCCAAGAAGTTGCAAGATATCATCACAGAGGAGGCCATATTGATTCTTGAGGTCAAAGAAGAGCTCAAAGTACTACAGCAGACGATGAAACAAATTCAGTGTTTTCTTTATGATGCCGAGAGAAATAGAACAGAAGAGTTAGCCGTTAATAATTGGCTTGGTGAGCTGAAATATGCTCTTTATGAAGCTGATGACATTATTGACTTGGCTAGATTTGAAGGAAACAAGCTGCTAGTGGACCAAGCTTCGCCATCAAGAAACTCATTTGCATGTGCAAATTTATCATTTTTATATTGCCTTCCAAACCTTCGCAAACGACGTGAAATTGCTATTCTAATCAGAAAATTCAACAGTGGTCTTGAAAGGATTTGTAATCGGGGTCAAGTTTTAAAGCTTCAGAATATCCAACCCCAAACTGAAACCTCAAAGATCAGGCTGTTGAAAACACGAGACCTTGTGGAGCCTAATCTTGTGGGAAAGGAAATATCAATGGCTTGCACAAAATTGGTTGATCTGATTCTCACACATAAGGAAAATAAGGCATACAAGATTGGCATTGTTGGAACAGGAGGGGTTGGAAAAACGGCTCTGGCTCAGAAGATATATAATGACCACAGATTTAATGGAATCTTTAATAAAAAGGCATGGATTTGTGTTTCTAATGAGTACTCTGATGTTGCTCTTTTGAAAGAAGTTCTTCGATACTTCGAAGTACAGTACCAGCAAGATGAAAATGTGGCAGAGCTCAGCAGAAAGCTTGCAATAAATGTTAAAGGGAAAAGCATCTTTCTCGTGTTGGATGATGTCTGGCAGCATGAGATGTGGACCAGGCTTCTTAAAACTCCATTGGACAGTGCCAATACAATAATAATTCTTGTGACAACTCGAAGTGACATAGTAGCACGTGCAATGGGGGTGGAAAACATGCATCGAGTTGAATTGCTGCCAGAGGAAGTAGGATGGGAGTTGCTTTGGAGGAGTATGGACATTAATGATGAGATCGAAGTGCACGACCTACGCGATAAAGGGATGGAGATTGTTCGTATGTGTGGTGGTCTTCCTCTCGCAATCAAGGTTACTGCTAGTGTTCTAGCGACTAAAGAGAAAAATGGGATCCAATGGAGAACGGTTATTACAAATAGTGCTTGGTCTATGACCAAGCTTCCTGTCGAGTTGAGAGGTGCTTTGTATTTGAGTTACGATGATCTACCGCATAACCTAAAGCCTTGTTTCCTTTACTGTGGCTTATACCCAGAAGATTGGAGCATGAGTCGTGAAGACATTATCAGGTATTGGATTGCTGAAGGTTTCGTGGAAGAGCAGCAAGAACAGCTTATAGAAGATACAGCTGAAGAATATTATAATGAGTTGATACACAGGAATCTACTCCAAAAAGACAATGATATTGTTGACTATTCTTTCCGGAAAATGCATGATCTTCTACGGCAACTGGCTCGACATCTAATGGGAGAAGAGTGTTTTTGTGGTGACCCACAATCATTGGAGGTTAAATCTTTATCCAGACTACTACGCATTTCACTCATTACCGATAAGGCTTCTATAAGGTTACCCAATACTGAGAATCAACATATTAGACTAAGAACATGGATAACTCTTATGTCTAAAAAAACAAAAATTGAAAATACAATTTTAGAAAGAATCCCTCGCATTCGAGTTCTGGATTTGTCTGATGCAGTTGTACAGAGTATGCCAAGTTCAGTAGGAAATTTGATCCACCTGCGGTTACTGGACCTTGATAGGACCGACATATCTTATCTTCCTGAGTCAATTGGTTCTCTCATGAACCTTCAGATATTGAATTTGGAAGGCTGCAAGTCTCTGCACAGCCTTCCATTGGCAACCACTAAATTATGCAACTTAAGGCGCCTTGGTCTTTCTGGCACACCAATAAATCAGGTTCCAAAAGGTATAGGCAGATTGAAATTTCTCAATGATTTAGGAGGATTTCCAATTTCTGGCGGCAGTGATAAGAGTGCTATAATGCAAGATGGATGGACCATAGAAGAGTTGGATCCTCTTAAGAAGCTGAGACGGCTTGACATAATCATATAGAAAAGAGCATCTCTTTGTAGTAAAGATTCACTGCTTACAGACAAAAAATATCTCAAACATATGTATTTAAAGTGCAGTGAAGATATGAATGAACCATATGATGAAGCGGATGTATCCATCAATGAGAAGATCTTTACGCAGCTAATTCCACCAAACAGCCTAGAAAAACTATGCATTCATGGATATTTTGGTCGGATGTTTCCATCCTGGCTGGGTTCAACTACTCAATGTTCTTCTCTTATGTGGTTAATACTCGCAGATTGTAAATCATGTGTGCATATTCCTTCATTGGGGCAGCTTCCGAATTTGAAGTATCTGAAAATCACGAGAATGACTGCAGTTACCAAGATTGGACCCGAATTTGCTGGATATGGCGTGGGTACTCCCAGATCTACCGAGATGGTAGCTTTCCCCAAGCTGGAGTGGCTGATATTCGAGGATATGGCCAACTGGGAGGAATGGTCCTTTATTAAGAAGCAGAAGAAGAAAACTGGAGGAGGCAAAGAAAGGGAGGAGGGGGGAGTTGAAGCGAGGCCTGTCGGGGAAGCTCCACCCCCTAAGATGAGGCTACTGCATCATTTAAAGGAGTTGGTACTTGTAAGATGCCCCAAGCTGAGATCTCTGCCACGGAAGCTTCGTCTGGAGACTACCAATTTGAAGGAGCTCCACTTAAGACATGTTGATAGCCTTAACGCGGTGGAGAACATCCCATACCTCTCCGAGAAACTTTTACTAGAAAGATGTGAAAACCTGCAGAGGGTCTCAAATCTTCCCCTCGTGAGAGAGCTACATGTATATTCTTGTCCAAACTTGGGCCGTATAGTGTTGAACAGTTTGCAGGAGGTTTGGCTTGATGAGGATATGGGAGAAGTCTCCTCGCTATGGTTGCCTGGGCTCCAAAAGCACCACCAGGAACTTCACGGCCGAGACCTGGACATCTTTAATCGGCCCAGAGTTTAATGGGCCTAATCTAATTGCTGTGGAGAGGTAAAGTATGACTGTTGGCTGGAGACATCTTTAATTGGTCTCACGATTACTCGATACATATACTTTTTCTATTGTCATATTACTAGATACATATATTTCTTTTCACTAGAGCTCTGCTAGACATCTTTAATTGGGCCTGAGATGAATGAAATATATATAGCGGTCCAATCAGATTTTTGTGGAGAGGTAATTTATTACAGCAGGCTGGAATTTGAATCGGTTTGCACATTATCTATTGACTTTCAGTACATCTCCTGATTAATACATACATACAAGTTTTAAGGTCTCATATTACTAGATACCTACACATTTTCTTCACTAGAATTCTGGTAGAGGACAGGTGAAATTGTTCCACAAACACATGATTTATAAGAAACAATACTACAAAAACTCATTTCCTGGATTCATTTAGCATTGAGTTGGAATTTATTTTAGCCCGCTCACTCCAACAATTTCTTGACATGCATTGAGCAACCTGGAAAAGCATTTCCAGCTGGACTTCATGGTTATATATATATATATATAGAGTTTACGTGAATTGTACGGACTAAAAAAGTTTGTTAGCCGATGTAAGTTCTTGCACCTGGCTTTTTGATCTGTAATTGTTCTTTTAGCAATCATGCTATAGGTGAGTATTTACTGCCGCAATGATTTATGTTCCATAGTATGTGCGCCCTTGCATTTGCTTGACCTTGTAAATACTAGTCTTCACAGTTCTCCCTAATTATGAATTAAAATAACTGTCCTTTTCTTTTTGCAGGTCAGTAATGTTGAAGAGTACTGTTGTATGCAATTCTACTCATTCACTATTGTTGTGTCCAAGACCAAAAGATAAAAAAGAAAAAACATTGTTCATTCTTGTTTACTAAAAACGATAAAAGATAATAAAAAAAGGAAAAAAGACAATAAAAAGAAACTCAGTCCATTCTTGTTCTGAAAAAAAACCAAAAAGAAAGAAATTTTAATCCTTTTCCAGCATTTTATGAAAAGATTCTACGGCGTGTAGTGTTCTGTTTATTTAGTGTAGAATCAGTTGATTTTTTTTTCTTTTTGCTTTTTGAGGGTAGGTAACTCCACCTGTTACTGTAAGCTCGCTTATGGTTACACAGCCGGTTCCAAGTCCGAAAAAAGGAGGAGGGACTATCCTTGGTGCTTCAGTTTGAAGGAATTTATTCACAGGACCAACTTATAAACATTTTATTTTCAAATACCATGTTAACGATTTGTTTAATTATGAAAATGGTTTCCACATTTCAATTTGCATAGTGAACACAAGTGAGGATCATCATTCTTGAAGATATACGTTCAGTCCTCAGAAGGGATTTGCTGCAAACTAAAAGTTGGTGACCAGGCACAGAAAAAAAATTACCAAGCTTGAATGCACTAGTTTCTGTAAACACACTGGATAACGGTCGTCTGCCAAAGAGGTTGGCTTCCCTGTCTAGAGCTAGGCAAGCTAACAGCACATGCCAACCAGATGATTGCCCAGTTGCCCACGATGCTGCACCACATCATGTGCACCAGCTAGAACTAGAAGACTAGAAGACTGAACGAGAGCTTCGTCAACCAGATGATTGCCCACGATGCTGCACCACATCATGTTTCTCTTTGATCTCACGGTCCTCTTAATTGCTTGGCCCATGGTTCTCATCCCCTATCAAACACAATTCAACAGGTATTAGATTTCAGAAAAGAAATTAAAACAATAAAAACAGTACAAGCATGATGATTTGCACGTCGGACTTGTTAGAACTAGGTGTCTCTAGATGTAGTACCATTTTTTTTAGACAGTAGGCACTTTATACATTTGCCTTGTGTGAATGAGTTTATTTCCCGGAGGCAGGTAAAGGTGTTAGATGGAAGGGACATCAGAAACCCCCCGAGCATGACCACGGGAAAGTCGAACTCCAGGGTGGGGTGACCTTCCATGAGTCAAACTGGGTTCTTCGATTATACTCCCTCCATCTCAAAATAAGTATGTTTCGAGATTTTTTCAAACATCTACCTTTAATCATTCATCATTTTCAGAAAAATTTATTAAAATGGAATTTATTCTATTGTGTAATGATTCATTATTAAAAATACTTTAAGCATAACATATTTATTTTTAAATTTTCATAATTATTTTAATAAAACAAATACTCAAACGTTAATTTTAAAAAATTAAAATCATCACTTATTTTGAGACGAAGAGAGTACACCTAGCTGTCCGAGGCCATCGAACAGCTATAAGTTGTTGGGCCAGTTCTTGTTGGGCCTAGTCTCATTTTCATTAAGTCTGTCCTGAATCTTTTGATGTTGTTTTTTATTTGCCCCAATGGTCCAAATTTATTTTTATCACCAGATAGTACACATAGTGCATGTAATTCAGCTAGTTTAAATAAAAAGTTTCATGTAGCGGCCCTTGCTACCATATGTTGGATGTCCAACCGACTGCTTACTGCATTCCATGTTGATAGGCGACTGCTTTGGGGTATTCTTTCATATAAATGCTTGCCCAACAGCCTACCTCTGGTGCCCCAGTTGATCAAGCAGCCAATATCTTTTGGTAAGCTTTTCTTGTTTTGTTACAACCAAAATTGAGTTCTGTAGCATCCTAGAGTTGAAGTTGTGATTTTTGCCATGTGTTACAGCAAAATTTTCCAATCTATAACGTCTAAAATATAACTCTTGCGATATACTCCTTCTGATTCTAAATTCTTATCGTCATTGACTTCTAACATAACTTTGACTATTCATTTTATTCAAAAATTTTTAATAAATATTATATATTTTATTATAATTTGTTTTAACATTAAATTTATTTGAATCATGAGTTATAATTTTACGTATTTGAATAAGTTTTTTGAATAAACTGAATGATCAATATTAGAAGTTAATAGGGATAACAATTTAGAAAGCAAGGAGTAGTCATATACTCCCGTCCCACGCAAAGTGTCATTTTAGAATTCGAAAATTGTCCCACCCAAAATGCCGCTATCGCCATTCCACGTGCTCTGCTCCTGCGATAATGGCAACGACAGTGACGCAGCTCATGTTTTCTTCCCCATCGAATAGCTTGATTTCCTCCACTGTCTTCCCGATTCCGTGTCCGGATCCACGCTAGCGACCGTGATAGCAGGGAGCCCAGCGCGACGTACCGGCGGCTCAACAGAGCGGCGAATCAGTGGAGCGGGCTCTCTGAGGCTGCGGCGGTCTGGTGGAGCGGAGGCTCGGCGGAGCGGCGGCTCATCGAATCGGCAATGAATCAGCGGCGGCTGACGAGGTCCTTCCCCTCGGTTCCATGGCAGCGGCGGACGGTGACGAGGTGAGGCAGCGCGGTGGCCTGGCGACGAGGTGGAGAGGAGGCTCAGCGGAGTGACGGTGCTGTTAGAAATTTAGCCATTTTACTGTATATTTTAATTTTAAATGTATTAATAAATATAAATAATATTGTGATATCATAAAGTGCATTCGTGTTCAAGTTTAATCTGTTTAAGAACAGAAAAGATACGATAAATAAACTCAAAAAATTCAGAATGTACCTTGAGCACCAGCAGTGCCGTTTTCAATAGTCGATACGTTGAGCTACTTGAATTAGTTGATCGCAGTCGATGCAGAAAGAACAGAAGTTGCGCAGTTACGAAGTGGATGCAGAAAGTGCAGCAGTAGCAGTAGCAGTGGAATGTGTTGTGTCTCCTAAAATGAGTGGTCTTTTTTTAAGGTGTATGGAGGCCAGTGCATTGAACCAGACTTATTGCGTTGGAGTAATGGACCAGTAACGGTCATCTAATTAGTACATCAGTTACTATTAGTACATCAGTTACTAGTAACGTTTGTATTTAATTCATCATTTTAATTAAGTCGATTCAACTATCAAAAATAGCAAAATTCGTTACCATTTTAATTGAGTCAATTCAATTCTTCATAAATGAAAAAATATTAACTCCGTGTAATAAGAGGAACGCATGTAACTCTCTGCAGCCTTGCGTACGTCGCTCGACACACGAAATGTACATGTGTAACTGCGAACGCGTCGCGCTCGACTTCTCAACCAGTGAACAATGGTCCGCCCATTTAAATTAATTAAATCCCTTCTCAATTAGCAAGGTAAGACTAATCATATTAACCACTAGCAAATAAAATAGCTTAAAATTTCAATGAATTAATTGACAATTTAGTGGGCCTCCTAACCTAATTATTCCAACAGATGCATGGAAGCAGCGACTAGTCAGCGGTGGTTGACGAGGTCCTTCCCCTCTATTCCATGGCAGCGGCGGGCGGCGGTGAGGCGACGAGCTTTGGGTCTCCACTTCAAGATTCGCCCCTGCTTGAGCACCGGCTCTCCTTTTCGAGTGCCGTGCCCCAGCGGAAGGGACGAGATGGATGGCGGGCGGCTTCATCTGAACGAGCGAGCAAGGAACGGAATTAATGATTGATGAAGGCAAAACAGTAATTTGGCTGATTCATTGGGCGGAGTGATTTTCCTCAAAATGACAACAGTGTCTATTGGAAAGCCGAGAAATAACTCATACGAAATATAGCAAAACAACTATTGCAACTCGAGTAATTTCAGGAAACTGATGACGAGCAACTCAGATTTTAAAATGTTTCTGGAACAAAAGAAAAGCATAGTGGCAATAAATATGGTTCATTCGAGTTCAAGAATGGCTTGAAGCAGCAACTTCCTGAAAATAGACATTGATCGCTCTATATTCATTTCCCTTTTGAATATTGCAGCGTCCAAAACGGAAACTATTCATGATTCAAAGCGAAAATTCACTCACTGCTACCTGCGCGCAACGCTATCATCTCGAGGGTGAACCCTGGCCCAAGCCCAACCATAACACCCCACTCCGGGCACCGGGCATGTAGGCACCGGAGCTAGTGCTGAAGACTAGGTGGGTGATGTCCTCGGCTGGACGGCCCATTCTCTGATGGCCTTTGTCGCAGCAGGCAAGTTCGGGAAGAGCGGCTGCGACGATTTGTAGTCTGGTGTCGATGGATGGAACCGCAGGGTCCAGGAGCTCCGGGTGGGCGCGGACGAGATCTTCGGTGACTTGGAGGTAGCGTTTCTTGACTCCAATTTGCTCTCCTAAAACATTGAAGTCGGAGCATGCTTTCATCGTTCAGCTGATGTGGTAATAATGAACACAGACTATGTGATAAATTGATCAAACAAGCTTGGCTGCTTGGATACATTTGATTCATTATTCAAAAAAGACATAGACATGCATATCTTACATGTTTTCTTCATCACGTCTTTCAGATGGGTCAGATGATCACTATTGGTGAGCTGGAAGTACCAGTCAGTGTACTGATCTTGAGTGATGCAGTTGGCTGGGTTCACCGTGCCGACAAGGATGCACGCGAAGTTGTCGCCTCC